>VDFB02158947.1:0-139921 GCA_007258455.2 Sequoia sempervirens | reverse complement strand
CACTTGGTGAAGGAGATTTATCATTTAATCTCATGGAAGAGGAAAATAAAGAATTCAGATCATTATGCACCTATTCATCTATTTTAGAGATCTCCTCATCATAATCATCATCCAGATTAATCATGACAAGATGACAAATGGTAATCTCCAATGAAGGATGTATGATGAGTTGTGGTTATTTTATCTGATCATTTTGTTGTGATGGTTGTATCATACTATCTTGGGGTGGGTTAGGGGGATTATGGTGGTCAGATATTGCTTTTATCAAGGGCAGAGGTTGATTTTCTTTGTTTTCTTCTATTTGTAACTAACGAGCAAGGAGATGATGTTGAGGCCTATGCTTTCTAGCACTACGGTTTTGTTTGATTCTATTTTGTAGTTGTGTAGATGTAAGAGCAGGTTGATCCATCATAGGTTCCTTTTCTTCCTGAAGAGGAGGAACAAAAGGAACCGAAGGAGATGGGTTAATCACTTTCTCTTTTTCTTTATAAACTTATTTAACGCAAGGTGGCATGATGAGGTTGGTTTCATTATCTCTTGGGAATTTAGAAAATGAGGGTGAGGTGTTTATGGTTGGTTTCTCATGGGGTTGCAATGTTTGGTCAAGTTTGTATTCAAGTTGAAGCATTGTCTCATCTAAGATAGGAATGGTGGAAGTGAATGGGGACTTGTGGCGAAGAGACAATTCTGCTATGGGTTTGGCTTTGAATTTTTGATAGGTAATGAAAAAGAAGTCCTTGTGAGGGGTGATGGGTTCCATAGGTTCAGGAAAAAAGGCTTCTATAGAAAAATTTCCTTTAGAAGAAAATGGATTAAAACTGCTATGGTGTATAGTAAATATCTCATTGTCAAGTGAAAAATTCAAACATTTGTGAATTACTAGAGGGACAACTTTCATTGAGTGAAGCCAAGGATTACATGGCTACAAACGAAATTGATCCAACTATGGAATGATAGAGAATGTTACATCCTATCTATAATGGGAGCATGATCGATCTGATCATAGGGCATGAAAAACTAGTATGTGTTTTAATCCATGTTTTTGGTTTGTCATAATCATCTTGATAAAGATCATGTAATACCAAAAACTCTTCCTTGATCACGTTCTCACCTCTATTTATATCCCATTGGTGGGCTTGTCATAGATGCGTCTGAATATGTAAAGAGGATCATCAGGAAGGTTTTTAAGTATATGATGAGAAGAAAAAGTAATATCAAGAGATTGTTTTGTGTGGCCCTTAAGAGGGATAACATCTATTGTTCCTACCATTTCATCAATAGGATTAGTATGTGTAACAGTTGGAGTAATATCATGTTGTTCATCAGTTGTATCGACATTCATCACATCATTGTTTGAAGATTCACTGGCTTTGACAAATGAAACATTGTGTTTAGGCATGGGATTGCTAAAGATTTGTAAATTTTTATTGAGAGGTGCAACTGACTTATTGCCCTGATCATTGACACCTGCAATGGATAGACGACCAAAATCAATGAGGTCTTGTACTATATGCTTGAGATGCTTGCATTATTTTGTGTCATGTCCATTTTGGCGATGAAAATTACAATAAGAATTTTGCTTAAAGGTGGGGGTTAAAGGTTTGGTTGGTTCAAGGGGTTTTCTTGTAGGAAAAGTGATCATATGTTGTTGTAGGAGTTGATTCATTATGTTATGGAGGGTATTAGGTAAAGGGGTAAACTATCTCTTCAGGTCCCCATAGGTAATGGGCACTATTATTTTAACAATGACCACTTGATTAGGCATGGGTTGAGTTGGTTGTGGAGGAGGGGGATTGAACTGTAAAAAGCCTCTATTTGGTTTTCTAAAGTTTTGCATGTTGTTTTGGTTGCTTTGTTCAAACTACTCAACTGAGTTAGAAGTGGATTTTGAATGATGACTAGTAATTGAGTTGTGGTAGTCACAAAAGGCTATACACAAATGGATGAGAGAAGGAAATTTCATCATGGTAAACTTATCCTAAATTTGAGTTTACAAGTTTTCTATAAAAATCTTTTGGAGATATGAATCAGGAATCTTGACATCTACTTGAGCATACAATGACTGATAACAGGAAATGAAATCAATTACTTTTTCATCTGTATTTTGTTCCTAATTAAATCATTCATTATCTTTCTGGGAGTCATATGGATTTTAAAATGACTTATGAAGGCATCAAAAAGTTCATTAAATGATCTAATTTAATGATTGGATAATTTTGAAAACCACTCCAAAGCAGTGCCCTTTAAGGTCTTAGGAAATAATTTGGCTAACAGTTTATTGTCAAGGAAAAAATCACTACACAAGGCTATGTAAGAATTGACATGATTAGTATGGTCTCCTTTTCCCTCATACTACTCAGACCTAGGCATATTAATTCCTTGTGGCATCGGTGTTCTTAAGATCTCCAAAGATAATGGGCTGCTATAGACATAGTACGTGGGTGGTGCAGTTTGATTTTGGTTAATGGTGGATATTTGTTGTTGCATGGAGGAAATAGTCTGAAAGAGTTGTGTAATGGGAGGGTTAGTGTAATTGGTATGAGGTGGAAGAGAGAATGGTGATGGAGTATATGTGATATTAGGAGAATTTAATGGGAAACTAAGGGAGGTGAAGCTGGTGGAGGATGGAACATTTGATGCCACAAAAGAACTAGGAATGATAGTTGGAATAGCAAAAGGAGTCGCATGACTAACTTGTTGCATGGTTGTTCTTGTTAGTGTAATTAATTAATAATTACACTAGCATAAGTTAACTTAGGTCATATTTCATTAAGTCCTAGGTTGCATTATTAGATAAATCATTTAATAAATAGGGAAATATTCCCTTCCTTGTTTGGTGGGATAAGATTCCTTCTAGAAGATGAGTTGTCCTTCTAGAACTTATCTCAACATTTAATAATCATCTAGATAGGGTTCACATGTTGTCACATGTTATATCAAGACACATGGCAACATCTCATGCATCTTAGGTTTTCCTTCTTGCCTATATAATCAGGCATCTTGTTCATTTGTAACATATCCAATATCAATCAATCAATATCATATTATCAATATAGAATCTCTATTGTGCATGCCTAGTTGAAACACTTTTCTTTGTGGTTGATCATCTTTCCTGGAAAAGGTCCTCCATTGAAGACTGCAACTTCAAGGACCCTATGCATCCATAATCTCAACATGGTATTAGAGCTTGTCCAATGAAACATCAACCCTTGATCAAGAGAGTTGGTGTGCGAGATTCTTGCAGGCTGAAGGTTTTCATTGAAGGCTGACTCCACCTGCAGACTAAGCTTGATTTTAGCCACAGAGTCAAATCCGAGCTCGCCACCATCTTCAGAAGGCCTCGAAACACTAGGATTGCCTACCCATTCATCAAAATCAGATTCATCAACTTGGGAGCATCAGAGGTATTTGGGTTTTCAAAATCAACTGGTACGATCCGTACAAATTTGTAGTAAAAAAATCAATCCTCACGTTTCTGTCCTCTAGAAATTTATATCGCAGCCATTTTGTTTTTTCGTAAAAAATTCTAGGGGCATTTATCTCTTTATCTCCTTTGGCAAAAAAATTCATTATTGTGGTGGAAATTTATATAGTTTAAAAAAAAAAATCGGAGCGACTGCATATTTTATTCACCAGTTGGCATAAATATTTATTCTATCGGCATAATATTTGTGGGTTTGTTTTTTAATCATCGGCATCAATTATTAAACAATCATCAGCATTTTATTAAAGTTGGGGGTTGATATTTTTCTACGGTCTATTTAAATTTCAGTCGACATTGGGTTTTGATTTTTTATTGCATAGTGCAATATAAAAAATCTTTATTCTATTTGTATTGTCGGCTTTATTCATTTATAGTCTGCAGACATATTTTTTTCGGCCCCATTGAAAGCATGTTGTAGGGGGAGTACCGTCCGGCCACTTGGGGCCCCATCCACCTTTGTCGTACTCTAGCGACACGTCTTTTCTGTGGCCCTTTCATCTTTCATGCCGGTTGTTTGACACCGGCTTCCATCGCCGACCATCGCCAGTTGCTCCTTACTGGCCGCTGACTTCTGCCACCGACACATTTTTTTCGCTGACCACTGTGCATTCCCTGATGCTGGCGTTCAATTCCTAGCCCGACCGTGGGCTCTGCTCTATCCAGCGGTGCCGCCGCTTTGCCTGGTGGTGCCATTTTTTTTGCCACAATCATAGCCGTGGTCACATCAACGACCAGGCACTAAGTCCGAGGGTGCTTAATTTTTGCACCAATTTAGCCTACAGATTGCCTAATGTAGGCATTTTTTTTGTTTTATCACAACTTTCACCCAGGATATCAAAATTTGGAAAATGATATACCATCAGAAAGGGAATTTCACGTACTTTCCAGTGGTGACATCTATTCTATGAAATTTTTCTCACAGAAAATTCTACATCCAACTGAAGAAAAAACCCTAATCTAGACTCAGAGCTGCATATCTTCTCAATTGTTTGTTAGATTTCAGTGATTTCAGTGGCATCAGGAAGGTTTTTCAGAGCTTTTTTATGAATCCAGCTCCTTGATTAGTTTCAGTTCCAGGTACTCTTGCATGAGATTTTTTTCAATTTGGTGCATTTGATCAATAACCTGGTTATTCTAAAGCTTGGGAAAAGATTTTTTGATCCAGGTTGCTTCACTTCAGTTGCACATCATATTTGGAAGTCTTTCTTTGTTGTTGAAGGTCAGTGTCTTTGTTTTTTGCAGAGAAATTTCATGATGGGCCTTGCATATTATTCTCCTTCTTTGGCTATGTTGCATGAGGGTAACTATCAGCAATGGTGAGATGGGATCTGCCACCATCTTCATTCACTTGATTTGTTGCCTCATCTATATGGTATAGTTCCCCATCCAAGTGAAGGTGTTCAAAAATTTTCTTGGAGTTGCAATAGGTACACTGTCTTGGAGATCATTGCTATGCAAGTTGATTGTGATGTTTTGAGATCTATTGATCATTGTGATTGTCCTCACATTCTTTGGACTAAGCTTTGGGAGATCTATGAAGATTTAGATACTCCACCATTCCCCAATGGTCATGATTCAGAATGTCATGATCAGGTACCCCACGATGATATTGTTGAGCAGGAAGTTGATTTCCTTGATGAAGAGGTTGACAAGGTTCCTTTCGGTGATTTTTCTCCATTAGAGACTATTGGTATCCCTTCACATTCAGTGATTCCTTTTTCAGATTCATTGATTGAGGCTTCCACTATCATCATCCATCATGACTCATTCCATTTTCCAGACTTGACTTCATAGGATGGCTTCGTTTCAGGCATCATTGACTTGGCTACTTCTATAGGTTTGGAGGACATTCTTGAGGGGATATCACTCCTCTATTTAGATTCCACTTTGGAGAGTTCTCTTGAGTCTCCTCATCCCTTTGTCTCAACCTTGATTAGGAATCCAGAGACCATCTTGGAGACACTTGGTTTCTCTTCAAAGATTTCATATCTGAGACTTCTTCCCTGTTACTCCTTTTAGGATTTGAGGTTTCATTTGCATCAACCATTGGATTTGCTTCTTCCTAGCAGGAGATTTGTGGTTTGGACACCTTCGTTGCTTCAAAATTATTTCAGTGGTTTTGAGGACACTTCATTTAGGGGGGGCTATCAAGTCTCCATCACATCCATCATATCCATCACACTATCTTTGGATATTGTTCAGCATCAATTTCCGCATCATCCTGGTTTGTCACTTTCTTCATTAATTGTGGCATCTTCATCATCAGCAAAGGAGCCATTTGAGTGAGACATCATCGTCATCCACATTCATCCTTCCTTCCTTCAATTCCTATTTGGAATGGGAAGCATCTCTCCACTTGCAGTTGGTTTTGTTTCTTCCGAAAGGGAGACAAGTTGTTTGTCGACATTGGATCTTGTTCTATGTTCAGGTGATATCATCTTCTGGGGGGGCTATATAGTCTCTCTCTTCCCTCATATGGGGGGGCTAATATATTGTATCCATGTGACAGATGGTGTCCTTGGGGGGTATTTGGGAGTCCTCCATCTTTCCCATCCTATCTCACATTTTTTTGCATTTTCATCTCCTTTTTGGAGAGGGGTTTTCTTCCCATTGGGTTTTCCCCTTTTCTCCGGTTGTGGGAGATTTTGTGTATCTTCATGTACATGGGTACCTAACATGGCCTAGTAGCTGGGACCCATCATTGATCATTGCTGCATAATCATTGCATTTTTCTCCCTAAGTTGAACTTATGGGGGGGTGTTAGTGTAATTAATTAATTATTACACTAGCATAAGTTAACTTAGGTCATATTTCAATAAGTCCTAGGTTGCATTATTAGATAAATCATTTAATAAATAGGGAAATATTCCCTTCCTTGTTTGGTGGGATAAGATTCCTTCTAGAAGATGAGTTGTCCTTCTAGAACTTATCTCAACATTTAATAATCATCTAGATAGGGTTCACATGTTGTCACATGTTGTTAGATCAAGAAACATGGCAACATCTCATGCATCTTAGGTTTTCCTTCTTGCCTATATAATCAGGCATCTTGTTCATTTGTAACATATCCAATATCAACCAATCAATATCATATTATCAATATAGAATCTCTATTGTGCATGCCTAGTTGCAACACTTTTCTTTGTGGTTGATCATCTTTCCTGGCTCAAAGGTCCTCCATTGAAGATTGTAGCTTCAAGGACTGTGCATCCATAATCTCAACAGTTCTAACTTGAGGAGTGGTATAGGTAGGTATGAATTCTATGGTTGAAGGAGAAGGAATGTGAGATCCTCCTTGGCTAACTACTATGTTTGCTATTTGAGATGTGTTAGAGGTAGAAGAAGCATGTTTTTGGTATATTCCAACAATTTGTTTCATGACCTATAAACCCTCATCATTTTCAAGAATTCGATGAATGTTGTTGATAGAAGGAATTGCAGTGGTGGAAATGTTTTCAAGACACAAGTTTTGTTGTAAATGTGCTAAATCCTCATTAATTTTAATGACTTTATCTTGCAGAATAGGATCATTTTGTGTGTCAACATGCATTGTACGTGAAGGTAAAAATGTACTAGTGGTGATATTCATGCCTAATGCACCATTGTCCATACTAGGAGTAGGAGCTCAAGACAACCCAAGGTCCACAACGAGTGTGTTATCATGGAATGCCATGAGTCAAGAATTCTTCTCACTAAAGTATTATCAATAGGGCACCAAACACATAAAAATACCATAAGAGGTGGGTTGGATGAAAATGCAATGCATTCTAGGAATAATAAAATGCAAATAATAGAAATTCTAGAAACTAAAATAGGGATGCAATACTAGAAAATAGAAATGCAGAAATTACTATGCAAATTACAGAATTTCCTATGCAAAAAGTGCAATTGGATTGATTTTCCCAAGGTGTTGAATGAGTCCAGGGATGGATTTTTTATGTTTTTTAGAAAATTTAAAGTGATTTTTATGCTTTTCAAATGCAAAACAGGAATAGAGATGCATAATTTTAGTGTTTATAATGTTTTGAATTGCAAAAATGAAATCTATATGAGATATTCACTAATGCAAATTTGTAAATCCTAGAATGCAAAAATCTAATGCAAAAGGTAATGGTATGAGTTCTAGGATGTAAATGAAATGCAAACCAGAGAGATGATGTTCAATATGTAGGCTTTCCAAAATGAACCATCAATTTTTGGGTGGGTGTACCATAGCAAAAAGGAAACTTGCTTTACTGTGGGTGTACACAAAGCACAAGGTTCCTTGAAGAAAGTTCAATCAACTTAAGGTAGATCTAGTTTCAAGAAATCTATGGATGGATAAGAATGATCTTATTCAAACATATCACCATTTTTTGATGGAAAAAATTATTCTTTCTAGAAAAATCAGATTGGAGACTTAACTTCTCTTGGATTTGAAGTATGAAATTCTATTGTAGAAGGTTACAAAGTACTAATAACTCCTCCCACTGAATTTGTTGTTAAGAAAGCCTATGAATACAATTCCAAAGGTAAAATTCTATTTGATGTGATCTAACCAATATTGAATTAGTGAAATTCATGCATTGTAAATCTTCTAAAGAAGTATGGAAGAAAATAAATAGTATCTATGGGGGTGATGTTAAAGTAAAAAAGGAAAGTTGTAAACTCATAGAGGAAATTTTGAGACTCTTAAGATGAAAGATGAAGAAAATATGGTAGAATATTTTCTTAGGGTAGATGAGGTAGTGAATGTAATGAGAGGTATCAATGAAAATTTTAAAGATAATGTTGTTGTGAAGAAGGTTTTGAGGACTCTCCCACAAAAAATTGATTCTAAGGTCTCAATAATTGAAGAATCTAAAGATTTGAATAAATTTTCTCTACATGAATTGTATGGGTCATTAATTGTATATGAAATGAGAAGTGAGAATATAGGCTCAAAAAAGAGTGAGGTAGCATTCAAGAATTCAAAAATAAAGAAGATAGAAGATTATTCTAAACCTAATACCAGTTAAAATGAGGAAGAAGTAAATTTTATTAGAATATGAAGAAGGGCATCAAAAAATAGAAAGGTAAGCTTCCTTTCAAATGTTTTAACTATGGAAAAATAGGTCATTATGAATCAAAATGTCCTTTATATGAAAATGTCTTGGTGTAAATAAGTATTTTACTTATTACACTTTACTTAAGCTTACTTAGGGAATGCTTATCATTGTAGTTTTCACTTGTGACACCTAGTTATTTGCATCTTGCATCTTGGTTTGTGCATATATTGAGAGATGTGATAGGGACACTTAGGGAAGTGTGTGTAGGAGAAATTCCACTCTTTGTGGTGTGATCTAGTTATCACCATTTTATCTCCACTTATCATGGCATGATAATTCCACTTTAGGTGGGTGATCCACCTTTCATGTAATTATCTATTATTTCTTTCTACCTACCCTTGCACATGATTGTCACACTTGTCTCATTCATGTCCCTTCCTTGTGTCCTAGCTTTCCTAAGTTATAAGCATGCCTTGTACATACCTCTAATTGAACATTTTCATGCATATTAAGAATACAATCATCATATTCTCTCTCTCTCTCTTTTATGTTATTTTTGATCTTTTGATCCTATTGTTGCTTTTTATAAATTCTTACATGGTATCATAGCGGTTGGAGGTCCTTTGTATAGCCATTGTTGGGATATCTTAGTTCGTGTGAAGGTGGTCAAGAGGAAAATATGAGGACCAATGACATTTTGGTGCATCATAGACTAGATCTGACCTCAAATTCAAATTCAAAAGGCCTTTTCTAGTTAGGATAGCATTTCATTTCATCAAAATATGACACTGGGAGCTCTAGATTAGAAAAATCACCTATTTGGGTATTTCTTTTAATTTTCTAAAAATTTCTATAGTTTTGAAAAATTCATTTTTCAAAAAATAAATCAAATTTTTTTGAAAAATTTTGAAACTCTTTTTGAAAATTTTGAAAAGGATTAAATATTCTTTGTGTAAAATAAATAAATAAATATTCACAATTTGTATTTTTTTTATTCAAAAGTAAACAAATTAATTTTTTTTTGTAAAGAATCCATGCAGGGTATAGGGTACCAGTTCGCAAACTATATCCATACTCGCCAGCTCTTTGAAGGCTTCCATGTGGCCTCCATTTGGGTAGGCCCATCAAACCCGTAGACTCCCCATACACTGGAGACAAAAATCTTCCATTGGCCAGTGTAACAAAAAAATTGGCCCTCTTTATTTCTTTGGTGGTTGTGTTTTCAAAATTGGGCGACTACCTTGTAGAATCCAGTACCACTGCTAAAAAAATTCAGTGTCAATTTTTTGGCTAGTTCAAAAAATTGGTAGAAAGGGTTAAATAATTTGATATCTTCCCACAAAAATCCAGCTAGTTCAATTTGATACTAACATATTCTAAAGGATTATGTCACTAAGGAAAATGAGCCAAGAGCACAACTAAACGATTGTGGTATTGAGAAAGAGGGTGATCAATTGCAATTCAACTTTTTGGACAAGCTTCCAGCTGAGTATGCAACCTTTGTTTCAAGTTTTTAGACTCAATGATTGACAATTAGCAACTTCACATCACCATCTTTTGAGGCTCTCATAGATCTTTTGATTCTTGAGAAAAATAAGTTGATGAAAATGGGCATTCTCAAGTCTTCAACTTCAAAAGCATTGGTGGTCAATCATGGAAACAACAAGCAAGGCAAAGGGAAAGGCCAAAAGCAATCTTCACCAAAGCCACAAGGAGAGAACAAACAATCCACTCCTCTACAACAAGGCTCATCATCATCTTCTTCAAAGAACAACTCAAGAAAGAAGGAGAAACCAACTTGTGCATATTGTAAAAATATTGGACATGAGGAGCATCGTTGTCATGCCAAGGAAATGGATGAGTTGACCAACATCATCAAGAAGAACAACATAAATTTTCATAATGCCTATAATAAGAAGGAATCATATCCTTCCACTTCAACTTCATCTCATTCTAAGGGAAAATGGAAAGCTCTCATGGAAACAACAAGTTCATCACAATAGTGGATTCCTGATTTAGGGGCTACTCAACATATGTTCCAAACATAAGCACCAATCTTCTCTTCATCTACCAAATCACACATCATGGAGATGGTAAGAAAGTTGAATCCACTCTGGACACAGTTGTGGTAAAGGAACTTGCAAATGATGCTTTGGTTGTAATGGGTCGAGCTAATCACAATGCAAGGATTTACTCATTCTCCCATTGAGTACCTCATGCTCCTTCGAAAACATTGATCACTCATTCAAACTCACAGAGTAAGATATGGCATGAGTGGTTTGGTCATCTCAACTACCTCTATCTACAATAGCTTCACACCAAGGACATTGTCAAAGGGCTTCAACAACTCACTTTTTTAGAGGGTGTATGTTCAGGATGTTCCATGGGCAAGCATCTTGAAGATAATTTTGATAGAGGGAACTCTTGGAGAGCCTTGGATCTTCTTCAACTTGTTCACGGTGATGTAACAAGCCCATTTCTAGTGCCATCCTTTAGCAAAGCTCTTTATGTCCTTACTTTCATTGATTATTTTTCACAATACACTTGGGTCTACTTCCTTTGTCACAAAATTGAAGTATTTTACAAGTTTCTCAACTTCAACACACATGTTAAGAAGCAATCTGGGAAGCAAGTCAAGATCATTCGTACAGATAATGGCAAAAAGTATGTGAACAATAGACTTGAGGAATTTTTCACACTTGAGGGAATTGAATTAGAGCATTATGTTTCCTACACACCACAACAAAATGGTGTGGCAGAAAGGAAAAATAGAACCCTCAAGGAAATGGCAAGCTGCAAATGCATGCCAGGTCTCTTGGTCCAAATTTTTGGGCAAAAGTAATCAATTGTGTCACCTACATCTAGAATCAGATTCCTCATAAAGCTTTCAAGGGTATCACTCCTTTTGAAGCTTGGTTTTCTAGGAAACCTATTGAGAAACAATTCAGAGTGTTTGGGAGTCTAGCATGGTCTTGTATTCCTCCACAGAAACGTAGGGCATTAGAGCTACAAAGCAGACCTTAAGTCTTTGTGGGATATGCAAATGTTGTTAAGGAATACAGACTCATGAGATTTTCTTTGAAATGAGCATAGATTTTGAGGAAATATCACCTAGCCTTGACTCTTCTACTCCTCCTCCTTCCTCCATAGTTGACATCAATGATAGTGATTTAGATGATGATGACTCTCCTTCCTCACTGAATCGCAAGGTTACACCTTTGTAGATTCCACATCCAATTGAGGAGCCTTTTCCTTCTACCCCTACTAGACCTCATTGGGCTCATCAAACTATTGAGGCAATAGGTCTGCTTGTTAGGGATCCTTTGGATACTTGAAGGACTAGGTCACAACATGAGCATGAGCTTCTTCCACATTCTCTCATTGCATTAGCTTTAGATCCACAATCCTTTGAGGAAGCCTTTGGGGTTCCTGAATGGGATGCAACTATGGAGGAAGAGTATAGTTCCTTGATGAGGAACAACACTTGGGAGTTAGTCCCTCTCCCTAAAGGGACAAAGATGGTTCAATGCAAGTAGATATATCAGACCAAATATGCAGTGGATGGGAGTGTTGATAAGTATAAGGTATGACTTGTTGCAAAGGATTTCTTATAGGTTGTAGGAGTTGACTACACTGAGACATTTGCACCTATTGCAAAGATGACTTTGATTCTCCTGACACTTGCCATTTCTACCTCACATGGTTGGGTAGTACATCAAATTTTACTTATTACACTTTACTTAAGCTTACTTAGGGAATTCATATCATTGTAGTTTGCACTTGTGACACCTAGTTATTTTCATCTTGCATCTATGTTTGTGCATATATTAAGAGATGTGATAGGGACACTTAGAAAAGTGTGTGTAGGATAAATTCCACTCTTTGTGGTATGATCTAGTTATCACCTTTTTATCTCCACTTATCATGGCATGATAATTCCACTTTAGGTGGGTGATCCACCTTTCATGGAATTATCTATTATTTCTTTCAACCTACCCTTTCTTATGATTGTGACACTTGTCTCATTTATGTCCCTTCATTGTTTCCTAGGTTTCCTTTATAATAAATCCTTATAAATACATGTAATTGAACATATTCAAGCATATTGAGAATACAATCATTATATTCTCTCTCTTTTAGGCTATCTTTTGTCTCTTGATCCTATTGTTTATTTTAATAAGTTATTACAAAATGAAAAGGGAGATAGTTATAGGAGTCAAGAAAATTCCAAATATAAAAGGAGAAACTATGGTCAAAATAAGATTCTTTATGTTGATAAATAAGTTAGTTCTTTAGATGATTACACTTCAGAAAGTGAAGTAGGTGAAGCTGTAATTATGGATGAATAAATTAAAGAAAGTGATGATTCTAGAGAGGAAGAAGAAGGTGAGGTAGATTTGGAAGGTGAAATAGTCTCTGCATTAGAAGACTTGAGATATGAAAGAAAATTAAATGGAAAGTACATGTTAAGGATTTAAGAATATAAAAAACTTGTTGTTGAATTAAAACTATAGTTAGCAAAACCAAGGAGAATTGAAGAGGTAACTAGTTTGGATTTGAAGAACAAACTAGAAGAATGTCAAAAATTAGAGGTTGCAGTTGTCTCTTTAAGGAAAGAATTAGAGAAGGTAAATTTGTAATTAAATAGAAGTCTCAAACTTGGAAAGAGTTTTGAAGTGGCTGACGAAATGGTTGGTATTCAAAAATTAATTTTCAACAAGTTTGTTGGTTTAGGATATGAGGAAGATAAGAATTATAAAGATTATGTATCTAAAAAGAATGTAGCCACTTCTAAGAAGCTTGAAGGGTCCATGAAGGATAAGAAGACCAAAGATCACAATAAAATAGATGATGGACTCATCAAGGTGCACAGTCCAAAGAGGAGATTCAAAGGTCAACATACAAGAAAAACCAAGTTTAATTATGATTTTCATGGTTATTGTTTTTTGTGTAATCATTATGGGCATAAAGCTATAGACTATTGGATTAGAACCTTGAGGAATTATAGAAATGATTTTGTAAGCAAGAATTATTTTGCTTCCTTAAGTGATCTAAATGATGTATGTTATATTTATAACATCTATGGGAACGTTGCTATGTTTTGCAAAATTAATTTTATACAACCTTCTACATAGGAGAAAAATATATTTAATAATCCTAGGAAAATTATTATTTTTGAATGAACAAGATGACTGAGAGGAGGGGTGAATCAGTTGTACCTAATTAAAACATCAAAACCCTTAATAGTAAATAGATCCACAAACATTCATTAAGGCCTTTTTTATGTTAGAGTGATTATTCATGAAATGTAGATAACATAAACTTAAATAGCAACACCATATACAAGAGAACACAAAATTTACACAGAAAACCTAATGAGGGAAAAACCACGATGAGGATTAGCTCACAATATAAGTAACTACAAAAATTATACAAGGGCTCATTGCCAAAATAGGACACACTATCCAAAAAGGCTCAAAACTATGGCTCACTACCACATAAGAAATAAAGAAGATAGAAGAGTAATGTTACACAGATAAAAATTTCTCAATGCAACAAGGAATCCACCAAAAATTCTCTAGCACTTTTGCATCCTTGCATGAAAGATTACAGACACCTTTAGCTCACTACATTCAGGAACCCAACACTTTGAATTTCACACTTCGCTGTTGAAATTCACATCTATACTTTTGCAATTCACATCACATTCACCACTTGCATATTTTTCACATCTATCATGCTTCTCTCTTGCATCTCACAAAAACATCTCTCTAATTCATTTCATTCTCAACCTTCAAAAACTTCTCCAAGGCCAACAATCATCTATTACATTTAAAATTTCAAATTAGGTCAGAACCTAAACATTACCATAGTGGATAGGAATGAAAGTGGACCAAAAAAAAACTTAACTATGACCTGAATTAAATCTCGCATGCCACGCTATGTCTTGATTGATACTTGAACATCTTAAAATGTAGTGTAAACACTAGGTCGACTGTTACCAGTGAAAACAATTTAAACTTTGAATTACATGCGTCCTTTGATAAATTCAAAACTTTCGAACAACAATTTTTTTTTTCAAATGAACCAAGAACATCTTGAACACCAACAACCTCCTTCACAACAAATCTCACCTAAACATTATAAATGTATTTTTTATATAGACAACACTTCCAGAAACTGCAATACTCTATAACACAAGAGACCTTTTGATACGCCTAACCATGAATTCTCTTGACAAAAATAAGAGAAAAACATCATGAAATATCCTTCAGAACCACAATTTTTCAAAAGCAAGTATGGAGAAATGTGGACCAAATAGATTTCTCCTAGACAACAAAAACACCACTAAAAGACTGGTTCTCACATTGGTTAAAATATATCACTCTATATAGCGATCTAGACACCCAAATTTTTTATGTAGAAACTACTGATAATATTGAACAATACAACAATCCACACATGCATAGAATGAACACATAATACATGTAGAGCAAATCCCATAGCACATTATGAACACTTGCAGAACATATTTTTCTCTATTTATCAAATTTTCTCAAAAAAACTTAGAAACCAAGTGTTAGAGACATCATCTCAGCACATCCAAGACATCTCCAAACACTAAAATATAAAGGTAGCTCCATGTATCCACAAAACTTCCTCAATATCTCCACTATACATGCACAACCTACAACAACCCTTTTGAACAATTTTCTCAATATCCTTGACATCTTCATCATGCAACAAACTTATTCAACACATAGTTGGTGTCAATGACAAGACCAGCCTATTGAAATCCCATTGAAATCAATGATAACACCTTCATAATTTCAATAATATCCCCCTTTGTCATTGATGGAAACACATGATGTGAAAAACCACCAAAGAAAACACAACAAATCTAAACACATTCTCTTGTGATTCTCTTTTCTCTCCCCATGAGTAGATAATTAGTTTTCCCCCTTAAACATTTTCACATGATCCTTTCTCCCCTTTTGACATCAATAGGAAAGGATATTTTTTTTTGCATTGTTCCCACCCTTTGAGATTAAACCAAAATACTCACTGAAAACTCCCCCTTAGGAGTATACCCAATTAAATTAGCATCTCTACAACAATGAAAACATATGATACTACCTACTCCCCTTGAGAGGTATCCACCAACATCAATACATAAGAGAGATGAATCCATTGATCCATTGGAATGATGCATCTCCATATGCATCTAGTTAAAAGGAGGGACAATAACCACAAATTTCTCCCTAAGATACTCAAAAGAATCCTTTGGAAGAGCCTTAGTAAATATGTCAACAATTTGATCCTTTGTAGGAACATATTCAATCTTCACTTCATTTTCCATAACCTTCTCTCTCAAAAAGTGATACCTAATTGATATATACTTTGTCCTTGAATGCATGAGTGAATTATTTGAAATGTTAATTGTGCTTGTATTATCACAAAATATAGATATAGGCTTATCATACACTACTTTGATATCCTTTAATGTCTATCTCATCCATAGTACTCGTGTACAACACAATGTTGCTACAATATACTCAACCTCTGTAGTAGATAAAGAAACTAAATCTAGTTTCTTACTTAACCATGGCACCAATCTACATCCAAGAATGAATGCACCATCACTTGTACTTATCTTATCATCAACACAACTAGCCAAATTTTCATATGGGTATGTGCAGGATCATCATGGAAAAAATAGGCCCTTAAGTGGCAAAAAAAAATAAAAATCAAAGTTACGCAACTTGACGTAAAAATTTGAATAAGTTATCTATATTATTTCAAAAATATTTAAGAATAGAATTTGTAGAAAATTGAATGTAGTTTCTAAACCCCTAGGTTTATTTTTAAAAAAAAAATGTATTTAGTGAAAATTTAAAATTTCAATGTAGTAGTACTTAAATTTTAGGGAAAAAATAAGAAGTAGGTGTTTGTTTGACTACCCTAACCACAATAAAATGATAATATTTTTTTATAAGATTTTAGATATAAGTAGAGGACTCATGTCCTGATGTGATGCATACTTTTTGTAATTTTTTCCAAGTAAATAATTAATTATGAATTTTTTATTAAAATTTTAAAAAATATAAAAACTGTATGTCACCACCTTAACTTGGTCAAAACTTTATAAAATTCATTTTTTTTTAATCCTATAGTATGCAAAGCATAGAATGTGGCATATTTCAGATTCAAAAAATGTGATACCGTTTGAAAGCTATAGATGTTTTTTAATCAGCCTATCAGTTAGGACTTTAGTCGAATTCAAATAGAAAATGAAGAATAATTATTTATTAAATTCAAAGTAAAGCATAACTTATATTGGTGGAAAGCTGAGAATCTACTTTATAAACCCTTTTCATTTCATCAATTTTGGGTAAAAAAAAAATTCATCAGCCACATGGGCCATCATATCAGTTACAAATCACCACTTTTTGGCCCATCATGATCCTGCACATACCAATCTGTATAATCACTTAATGTGAAATCAATATCCTTAAGATGCCATAAGCCATAATCCAACGTGCCTTTAAAATATTTGAATATTCTTTCCACTACTATAACATGTGTCTCTTTAGGATCTTCTTGAAATCTATCCACAAGATAAATTGCATGTGCGATATCTAGTCTAGTAGAAGTTAAATATAATAGTCCACCAATTATAGATTTGTACTTGCTATGGTCAGCCTTAGGTGAATCATCATCTTTTCTCAATTTGCAACCAGTCATAATAGTAGTGCATACTAGTTTGGAGTCTTCGATTACAAAAATTTTCAACATCTCTTTGACATAATTTGAATGTTAAATTAAAATTTCTTTACCTTTTTAATTGATTTTTATCCCAAGAAAGAAACTCATCTACCCAAACATTGACATCTCAAACTATTTATGCATCCTTTTTGCAAATTTCTTACACATAGCTTCATTGCCTCTAAAGATAATGTCATCCATATACACAACCACTATCAAGATTTTGTATCCCCCAATTTTAAAGTAAATATTGCTATCTATGGCACCTTTACTAAATCCTTGCTATATCAAATATCTATCCAATCTTGCATACAAAGCTTGGGAGCTTGCTTCAATCCATATAGTTCCTTCTTCAATTTTCATACCATATCTGGTTGATTTGATAACTGAAATCCCTCTGGTTGTTCCCTGTAAACCTCTTCTTCCAATTCACCATTCAAAAAGCAAATCTTCACATCCATTTGATAAACATTAAAGTCCGTGTACACTAAAAATGCCAAAAACATTTTGATAGATTCTATCCTAGTCATTGAGGAAATTTTTTCCTCAAATTCTATTCCTTGCACTTGTGAGTAACCCTTACACACAAGCCTTGCTTTATTTCTTATCACTTCTCCATTCTCATTCAATTTGTTTCTAAATACCCACTTAGATCCAATTATGTTCTTTTTTACTGGTCTAGGAACTAGTTCCCAAGCCTGATTTTTTTAAATTTTTTCCAACTTTTCTTCCATTTCCTTTATCTAATGTTCATCTTTGCATGCCTCACTCACTATTTTAGGTTCAACTTTTGAAATTAAACACAAATTTACCTCATCTTCAACAAGTCTACTTGTCAATGCTCATTTCCTCTTGTCAAAAATAATCTATTTTTTAGAATGCTTCCTTTGCACATACTTAGGGGTCCTAGGGGTCTTCTCTAGAGATTCTTCCTCTTCATTCTAAGCTTCTTTCTCTTTAAAATTTTCTTCTTCTCCTTCTCCACAAGCAGGTTCATCATCAAAAATATCAGAATCTTCTCTAACATAGTAACCTCTTTTAATCATCTAACCTTTATTGTTCACATTTCTATTTGGACATCTTGATGCATAATGACCTACATTTTCATAGCTAAAATATTTGAAAGGTAGTTTACCTTTGTACTTAATAGTTCCCTTTTTCATCCTTCTCACAAAGTTATCTTCACATTATCAACATATTCTCCATCTAAATTTTAAGGAAATAAGATGTGCGGAAACACTTTCCTAATGCTAATTCTAAGAAGAGAATGCAAAATTAAGATTCAAATTCCAAATTAGAATACATTAAATATGCACATTTTTAGGAAACAAATAAGAACAAATATCACACAACATAGAATAGACACCAAATTTAATGTGGGAAAACCCTTTTAGGAAAAAACCCACCACACCAAGAAAAAACTCTTTGTATTACAGTGAACAAGACTCACATACAAAGTTACAGTTTCTCCCTCTTAGATGTCTATTTAGAGTTTCTCAATATAGGTAGCTATTCAACACTGAAAAATCTCATTCTCTTTTCATAGACTCACTACTCAACTCATTCATTGCAAAATTTCTGCTACTACAAATGCATTAACATTTATAGCATAATTACTTTGAGAGAATTCCCAAAATAATATCCATATCCAAACCCAAGCAAGAAGGATTCCAATCTGGTTCCCATTAGTTACAACATACAAACCATCACACAATAGTTTTTATAACTGGGCCATGTCTAAGAGACAACTTCCATTCTCTCATTGAGCAACTCAAGTCTCATTGATGCATGTATGTTGTTTTACTCTACCGAGCAAACCTTCACTATCAATGAGAGATGTTAGAATTTCTTACCGATAGAAGATAGTCTCATCAATTTTGGATTCACCTTCCATGTGATCCCTACTATAGAGTCAACATGTCTTGAACCACCTATAGCTATCCACCTAATGGCTCGGGTCCCACCATAGGTCATCGACATGACAACCTTTGTTGAAGAGATTTTCCCCAAAGTCTCATCAAACAACCCATGTCTCACAGATGAGAATGAACAAGACTTCTTTAGGAATGTCTAAGAGACTTTTATCAAAGTCACACTAACCAATTGAAGTCACATCGACAAGACCGGTCAAGACTTCTTCTGGATGCCAATGAGACATTTCACAATGTCTCATTGAACACCCACAATCTCTTTGACATTAAACTTTCAGCTTAGCATCAACATGTTGAGGAGACATTGCCTGAAGTCTTGGCAATGTCACAATGTCCCAATGATGAGTCATTCCATCAACACGCCGGCTTCTTCGTAGTCACTAAGTTGGGGTTTTCCAAAACCTCCTAACTCTCGAATTAATGTTCTAAAATTCAAAACTTTCATGACATCACGATTTCTAAGTCGAAGGTTTCAAGAATTCCAAAACCTATGACATGTAGGTTCCAAAGTTCTAGTTCTCCATGACATCCCAACATTCAAGCCAATCAATGGTAAGTTCCAAGCCAGTAAGTTGAGGCACATTTTCTAACATGCTCCCACTTGACAAATACTTATTGGCTCCTCCAATACTCGAGATTACTGAAAGTGATAGGCCCCAAGGCCCATTGAACTGAAACACCACCTAAACTTGTCTATGCTCATTGGTTTTGTTAATTCATCTACAAAATTTTCTAGAGTATCCACTCTTTCAAAATTGACCTTTCCATCCTCCACCATATCTCATACAAAATGATACTGCACATCAATATGTTTCATCTTGGCATGGAAAGTTGGATTTTTTTCCAAAAAAATGGAACTCTGATTGTCATAGCAAATGGTAATTTTCCTTGCATTGAACCCAATATCATAACACAAATGTCTAAGAAAAATGGCTTCTTTGTAGGTGTGCGTTGTTTCCATATATTCTACTTCCATAGTAGATAAAAGCGACTATAGCCTGCCGCTTTCTCATCCAACTGACTACACCACCATTTAACATGAAGATGTATCCACTAGTGGATCCTCTATTTTCAATGTCCCCTACCCAATTAGAATGCACATAACCTCGAATGCTGATGGATATCTATGATCCAATTGAGTTACGATGATAGCACAAAGCATACTGAGAGGTACCTTTTTAAATATCTAAAAACTCTTTTCATAGCATCCCAGTGTGGTCTACCTAGATTTTCCATAAAATAACTAAGAAATCCCACTACTTGGGAAATGTATGGCCTTGTACAAACCATTGCATACATCAAACTACCAACTACACTTGCATAAGGAACTCTAGTCATGTCCTCCATCTCAGTAGGATATTTTGGACAATCTTCAACAGATAGCTTTGTTCCTTCCAACATTGGAACAACTAGTTGTTTGCAATCAGTCATACCAAATCTCACAAAGACAATATTTATATACTCACTCTGGCTAATCCAAAGATTTCTACTTGATCTATCCATTTTTATTTCCATCCCAAGAATATACCTTGCTACACCTAGATATTTCATTTTAAACTTTGAAAACAACTGAGAAATTGGATCAGAAATCATAGTCTTATTATTTCCTATGAACAACATGCCATCAACATACAAGGAAATAATAAGAACTTGATCATTTTTAGTTTTATAATACACACAATGATTAGATGTTGATCTTGCAAATTCTAAAGACAACAAAAACATGCCAAACTTCTGGTACCACATTCTAGGCAATTTTTTTAAACCATACAGAGATTTCTTTAACTTGCAAACTATATTTTATTTACCTTTTTCAACAAAGTGCTCAGGCTAGGACATATAAATTTCTTCTTCAAGATCTCCATGAAGAAATGTTGTCTTCACATCCATCTATTCAATCTCTAAGTCATATGTTGTTGCAAGTGACAAAATAAATCTAATGGATGCCAGCTTAGCTATAGGAGAAAATATTTCACCATAATCAATTCCCTCTACCTAGGAATAACCTTTTAGAACCAACCTAGCTTTATAATTTTCAACACTGCCATCCAGACTGATTTTCTTCTTGAATACCCATTTATAACCAATAGGATTTCTACCTTTAAGAAAGGGCACCAAATCCTAGGTTTCATTCTTTTTTAATGACACCATTTCCTCATTCATGGCTTCCAATGAAGAATTTGAATTAGACATTTCAATTTCCTCTTTCATAGTTGTAGGCACATCAATGCTTGTAATCAAAGAATTGACACAATTTACATCCAACAAGGAAAAACCATACCTTTCAGGTTTCTACCTTTCACGTGTAAACTTCCTTAAAGGTTGAGGCTGATGTTGTGGTTCTTCTTCATTAGAACTTTCTTTACTTTTAGGTACACTTCGTAGTTCCTCTTTATCTAGAATTCAAGAAATTTCAACTATTTTTTCTTTCTTTTCTTCTTTGATTTCTGACTGTAGATCCACTGAGGAAGGTTTCGGCTCATGAAGGATTACACTTTTGTTGTATACAACCTTTTTAGTCACAAGATTTCAAAGCTTCTATCCTTTCACACCAATTCCATAGCCAATGAAGATACATTTTACAACTTTATTTTCCAATTTAGATCTTTACTCATTCGACACATAAACATATGCCTAACAGCCAAAGACTCTTATATGTCTTAAAGAGGGATTCTTACTAGACCAAGCTTCCATAGGTGTTTTTTCAACAAGTGCTAAAGAGGGAGATCGATTTATTAAATAACATGTTGTAGCCACAACCTCATCCCAAAACTTCTTCTCTAGACTAGCATTGCTCAACATAGTTCTTGCAATTCCATCAGCGTCTTGTTTAACCTTTTAGCAACTCCATTTTTCTATGGAGTGTAAGGTGTTGTTTAATGCCTCTTTATTCCATGGTCTTTGAAATACCTTTCAAAATCTACAGAAAAAAAATTCGCTGCCATTATCTATCCTCAAGCATTTTATTTTTCTTCTAGTCTGGTTTTCAACCAAGTTTTTAAACTCTTTAAATTGACTAAACACTTCTAATTTACTTTTTAGAAAATACACAAATTCCCTTCTCGAATAATCTTCAATAAAAAAGAATAATATCTTGATCTTGATAATGAAGGAACATTTACTAGACCAAAAAAATTAGAGTGATAGTAATCCAGAACACCAAAATATTTATGAGGACTAGAATAAAATGAAACATGATGTAGTTTTCCATATATACAATGTTTGCAAAATTCAAACTCAAGGTTACAATCATCAAGCCCTTCAACTAGGTTTTTATTTTTGAAATATTTTAAGCCTTTCTCACCAATGTGGTTGAGCCTTTGATGCCATAGCATGGTCTTTTCTATAGGAAGTTTCACCTACAAATATTTTTCCCCTAGAGGAACTTCAATCTCCTCTACATGAGCATCCTTTTTTGATTTTACAGAGACAATATTGCATTGAATAGCAGGTGCCTCCAACTTTTATAGAGTACCAATTCAAGCAACCCTAGCTAGTACCATTGACCCTCTATTCATTTTACAACCATCATTCGAGAATGAAACTTGCATCCCACATCATTCAACTTGCTAACATAAAGTAAATTTCAAGCCAAACCTTGTATGTGCATTATGCCATCAATTCCTTTAATTCTTCCATCAGGAAATTGAATTCTAACTCTTCCATGTTCAAGAGATGAGTCACTTTCTAGATACATCTTTCCACCAACATACTTTTCATACTTTGTAAACCAATCTCTGTGAGATGTCATGTGAAAAGATACACCTGATTCAATTTGCCAAACATCATTTGATGCCTGAGTTGCCAAGGTTGCAATGAAGGAATCTACATCAGTTTGAGAAGAATCATTATCCAAAGATTTTTTTTCTTCTTCTTTTTCTCCTCTTTGCAATCATTATGGACATGACTAGGCTACCCACAATTCCAGCATTTCACCTTGGACTTCTTTCCTAGAGACTTTGATCTCTCTTCAGACTTTGATTTATACTTCTTGTCTTTCTTCTTGCCTTTCTCCTTTGATTTTCCTCGAACAACAAGGGCCTCCTTTTCCATCTTAGAATATTTCCTTCACATCTCTTCTAACAAAAATGAAGCAACCACATCTTCCATCTTGAAAGTGGTTGTCGTACTCCCAATAGCCATCACTAAATGATCCCACGAGTTAGGAAAAGAACATTACAAGAGCATACAATGATCCTCATCATCTATTTTCACACTTACATATGTTAACTGGGAAATAAGCCTATTAAACGTATTTAGATGATCAGCCATAGACATCTCTTCCTCCATTTTCATAGAGTAAAACTTCTTCCTCAAAAATAACTTATTCACCAGGGACTTTCCCTAATAAATATCTCTAAGTTTCTTCCACAAAGAAGATGTAGACTTCTCCTCATGAACGTTCAGGAGAATAGTGTCTTCTAGACATAGTCTTATCAACCCTCTGGCTTTTATATTTGTGGGGTCTCAATCTTCTTGCTTCATTCCTGAAGGTTTAGTTCTAGACACAACAATCTAGAGATCTCTATGTAACAATAGGTCTTCCATTTTGAGTTTCCACAACTCAAAATTGCCACCATTGAATATTTCAATTTCGATCTTCCTTGATGTACTTGCCATCTTAATCTGCAATTGAAATTACTAGATTCCTCGACAAGACTCCTACTTTAGAATTGGCACAAAAAATCCATCCAACCCACAAGGATAACACAATTGACCAGGCTCTAATACCACTTGTAAGGAAATCAGAGGTGCAAACACACTTTCATAATGTTAACTCTAAGAAGAGAATGCAAACTTAAGATTCAAATTCCAAGTTATAGTACATTAAAGATGTACATTTTTTAGGAAACAAATAAGAACAAATATCACACAACACAAAAAAGACACCAGATTTAACATGAGAAAACCCTTTTAGGAAAAAACCCACCACACCAAGAAAAAAATCATTGTATTATAGTGAACAATACTCACATACAAAGTTATAGTTTCTCCCTCTCAGATGTCTATTCATAGTTTCTCAATATAGGAAGCTATTCAACACTGAACAATCTCGTTCTATTTTCATAGACTCACTACTCGACTCATTCATTATAGACTTTCTACTATTACAAATGCATTATAAATTTATAGGATAATTACTCTGAGAGAATTCCAAAAAAAAATCTTCGTCTCCCCCATGCAGGAAGGATTCCAATCTGATTCCCATCAGTTACAACATAAAAACCATCACACAACAGTTTCTATAACTCAGCCCTATCCAAGAGACAACTTCCATTCTCTCGTCGAGTAGCTGAAGTCTCATTGATGTGTGTATGTCATTTTACTCTATCGAGCAAACCTTCACTGTTGATGAGAGATCTTAGCATTTCTTACAAATACAAGATAGTTTCATCAATGTTGGATTCACCATCCATGTGGTCCCTATTGTCAAGTTAGCATGACTTGAACTAGCTATTGCTATCCACCTGACAACTTGGATCCCACCATAGGTCATCAGCATGACAACCTTTGTCAAAGAGAGTTTCCCCAAAGTTTCACCAAACACCCCAAGTCTCACCGACGAGAACATACAAGACTTCTTGAGGAATGTCTAAGAGACTTTTTTTAAAGTCACATTGACAAGATCAGTCAAGACTTCTTCCGGATATCGACGAGACATTTAAAAATGTCTCACTGAACACCCACAGTCTCTTCAACATGAAACTTCTAGCTTAGCATCAACGTGTCAAGGAGACACTACCCAAAGTCCTGGGGATGTCGCAATGTACCAATGATGAGTCATTCAATCTATATATTAGCTTCTTCGTAGTCACTAATTCAGGGTTTTCCAAAACCTCATAACTCCTGACTTAAGGTTATAAGGTTTCAAACCTTTGTGACATCGTGATTGCTAATTGAAAGGTTTTAAGAATTCCAAAACTTGTGACATGTAGGATCCAGAGTTCTAGTTCTTCACAACATCCTGACATTCAGGCCAATCAAAGGAAAAATGCCAAGTCTTTAAGGGAAGTTTCAAGCTAGCAAGTTGAGGCACACTTTCCAACATGAATCTTCAATGTTTCTTGATTTACCAACCTTAAAAGTAGTCTCCACTTTTGATCAATTTCTCATGCTAGGTTTTCTCATCTTGAATAAAAGTGTACCAATCAACTGATCTTTAGAATAAGTATTAAAATTTATAATTTCCTCAATAGTAGATACCTTTTTACTATATGAATTAGGAAGAGATACAAGAACTTTCTTTACCACCTATCTCACCAAAAAAATGTATAGTTAACATTTTTATGCTCACTTGAGTCTCTTTTATTGAATTTGGCTTGATTTTTCCTAGATTTAATGTTGTAATGTGGCTAACACATTCACATTAGGTCTTCGACCCTTGTGAATCATTAAGACTTGTAGGATGTCTTGTAAAAGTGTTGTGAAGTGTTGTAAAGTGTTGTAACCCACTTTCACACTTTTCTAGGACCCTTTGATTATAATTCACTTAAATATCTCCTTCACATCACTTACCAAGTCCTATTTCAAAGTGTTGTAAATAGTTGTAACAAACTCACGCTTTTCTAGAATTGTCATCACTAATTCAACCCTTTCTCATGTTTAAATGACCCATCAATGCACATTTTGGTCATACTTAAGTGTATTTTTGAGGATATTCCCATTAAAAAACATTTAATGCACTTTAATTTCCAAAACCCAGTGAAATTGTCTTGGTGGGACCAAGTTACCACTTGGGGTTACTTAGTCCCACTAGGCACAAAAATTAAAATAATTTTAATTTCTTGGTGGGATTTTATTCTCTTACCCTTGAGGTTGGCCTGTGATGTGTTATTTTCAGGAAATAATGGAAAATAAAGTATAAACAAGGGTTTTTCACCTCATTTTACATCTCCTAATTAATCAAGCATTCAACCATTCATTCACTTAATCATTCTCAAGCATTCAAGCACTCTAAGCATAATCAAGTCATCCATTGGAGCACTTCATTACATATCTTCATATTTCTGCATCAAGGTTTTGGTAAGTTTATGACATTGCATGTTCTTTATTTATCATTCTCTTCATATTTCATTTCATTTCATAGTGTTTGATTACCAAATCGGGGTTAGACCAAGGAAAACCCATATACTCTAACCCTTAACCCTTTTCCCCCTCTTTGCATGTGTGTTTGCAGGTCTTGTATGCATATTTTCCAAAGATTTTGTTGTCAAAAAGTGGTCAACAATCCATCAAATTCAACAAAGCCCTAATTGAAGCTTAGAGACCTCTTTTAGCCCGTTTTCTATAGAAACAAGATTGGACACCTACAAGAAAAGCAAGTGCAAACTAAGAGTTATAGAATTCTATTTTGAAATTCCATAAATATCCAAGTGGATTAAGTCACCATCTGTGGTGAATTAGTCCCACTGCCAGGCCTAAAAAATTGATTTTCACATTTCTGGACACCCATGTGCTAGATTCTCGTTCCAATAGATTTTCTCTAAAAATGGACTAAGTTTCTCAGCTTGGTGTAACTGTCACAGTCAACATTTCTAGTCAAATCTATAGGATTCTAGAGCTTCTTTTCATCAGATTCCAGATTCTAGGTGTGCCTCTCAGTTTTGTTTAATTATTTCATCATTTACTGGAATTCTTAAGTGTTTTTGTATACATCACTGTGTTTTCCAGCATTTTACATTTCTTATGATTAGTATCAATAAATCATTTCCTTTTTAGTTTGTTGCATTTAGACATTAGCATTTTGGACCCAATCTTCCCCCTTTTAGGTGAAAAAACTGAGGAGCTTAAAGCATTTGGGTAGCAAAAATAATTGTCCACATTTTGGTGAACTTGACTTTTGAACATATTTTCTTCTTACTTCAAGTGCATCCCAGGTTTACCTTGCATTAGGATTCGGTGTTGCATTGTTTAAATTGCATCCTAGGTTTTTAAAAATTACATTAGTGAGAAGCTCATATAGCTTCCATTTTTTCATTTTATTTCATTGAAAACAACAAAAATTCTAAATTTTGATATTGTAGTTGCATCTATGCATACGAAAAACATCAAATTGCATTCAATTTTTTTGAAAAATCACAAAAAAATAATCACTGGGACTAATTCGCCACACTAGGTGATTTAGTCCTTTTGCACATTTTGCACTGTAATTTCTGTCATTTTCTATACGTTTTTTTGCATTTCATCTTTCTGTTATTGTCTTCTATCATACTTTCTAGATTTGTTGTTTATTACATTTCATTTTCTTGCATCATGGATTTTTGCTTTAATAATTTTTGGATGTCATTAAAATCTTTACTAGACATGTCAAATTGTACCTTCAAAACTAATCCTAATGACCTTGAGCTTCCTCATGCTCCTTCAAATCCTCATGAATGTCCTCCTCATGCTGTTGAAATCATTGGAGAAGATGATGATAGCATGAATAAGTTCTTACAAAAATTCCTTGACAACCTTGAAGCCAATGCATCCTTTTATCCTTCCATGGAACAAAAAAACCTTCCTAATATCTCACCTCCTGATACATTTGGACACCTCCATCCTAAAACAAAGGAAGGACCTAAGTTCCCTCCAATAGGTGGACCTATTTCCTCTAACCATGCACCTCCTCAACCATTTTATTATAACAAAGTTACTATTCTGCCTCCAACATACACACCCCATTCAGAATGGGGACCCTCTCATTTTGCTTTGTCGGGTCACTTTTTTCATCACCTTGTTTTGCATGCCCCATTATTTTGAGTCCTAAGTGGTTGAGGAGTCCAAGAGTTTGCATCTTAAGTTGACCAAGTTTCACCGCCTTCAAAATGTCCAAGTCTTTAGCCTCTACGGAGTTCCTTTGGCAGTTTTTCTTTAAACTTTGAAACTGTCATCCTTCACGCAATGCGGGTCTACCTATGCAGGCCGAATTATGTGGAAATCTATGGTATCTTCACCGTTCCAAATAGAAAACTCAACTCGTCCACCTACCTCATGGGATTTGTAGCTTCCTTTGCTATTTTTTGTGCTAACCCGCCAAACAACCAACTCCCAAATGTTGTCCACTTCACAGACCCCACCATTCCCTTCACCAGTTCTTTTGAAATGCATTCCAACTAACCTTGGCTACCTCCATGCCCACATTAATGGTGAGAATTTAATACAATTTTTTATATATATATAGCAATCTTGACAAGCCATTTTCACCGTTAGACTACCATAAACTTGTCAAATCCTCCAACAATCGCCGCCTCTGCTCCCGCAGGATCTCTTCATCATCTGAGCACTATCATTTATAGTCTCTTCGCATAATTTATTAGGTTTTCCAAGTTATTTTTCCAGCACCCTCGATGCTATGAGTTTTCTTTGATTTTATCAAAATTTGTTAAACTCTGATGAAAGAATGAATCAAAACCAGGTAGATCCTATTACGACAAACAAAACCCACATTTAAAAACTTGAAAAATCTTCTCAAATCTATCTTGGAAGGGCATGTGGAAATTTCAATCGCCCCAACTATTGTTGAGCTAGAGCCATCATTCTCATGTGGCCCACAAGATGCTCATCGTCATTTCCTCAATCTTCGAGCAACAAACTTTAAAGCAATTGCCTTGGCTTCCCTCAGGCCCGTGTGTCCAGGTAGATGCCCTTTCCTGGCCAGTCATTTCAAACTTAGCCAAAATTCACAAGCCCAAAAGTAAACATCTATCGGCCCTTGTGAGTCCGCAAGTGTGGGCCTCCATTTACAAATTTTCCTTTCTATCCATCATCCAAAATGGCTGATTGCACGTGTCCTTCCTTTAGGCAGGCCCTGTGCAGGTAACTTCCATCTAATTTTTGATCCAAAACACCTAAGTCTAGAGTCAATGTGAACACGTGTTTGAAATTGCTTCGTCTGAGTGATAAACTAGTGGAAGGAGATCCAAGAATGAACTCACCCCATAGGGCTTTCCATGAGAATCAATTCCCAAAATGATTTTTCTTTTGATGAATGTTCTTTCTGGACTAAGCCTGTATCCTTTTGGCGGAAGTGGAATCAAAATGGAAATTGAACTTGGAACCATCGGTTGGTTCTATGTCCAAATTCCATTCTAATATCAGTTTCGAGTCCATAATGGGAATTGAACCCGTATCCTTCTGGAAAAATTGGAACCAAAATGGAAATTGAACTTGGAACCATCGGTTGGTTTCAAGTCCAAATTCCATTCTGATCCTAGTTTCGAATCTATAATGGGAATTGAACTCGTATCTTTCTAGCGAAAGTGGAACCAGAATGGAAATTGAACTTGGAACCATCAATTGTTTCTAAGTCTAGATTCCATTTTGATCCTAGTTCTGGTCTCGCCTATGTTGAAGATTTTTTTAATTCATGATCCTCTCTTAGCTCCACTTTCGGTAAGTGAAAAATTTGACTAAGTATAGAGAATTATCCTAAAGGAATAAAGAATGGTATGAGAGGCAATGATGATGGGCTTTCATTATGTGTTTGTTGTTCCAAACGACCTTGACTTGTAATCTATCTGCATTGTGGACCCCATGCTTTCTGCCACCGTATTAGCCCAAAAAAAAAATGACTAAGTGAAAAGTACCTTGTGGGACACTCCATGTGGATAGCCGCTTGCGGAAAGCTACCCCACTCTTGCCATGTCAAAGCAGCCAATGGCCTCTGTTGGCCCGCTATGTAAGGCCTGGCCTCATAATCTCCTTTTATCCATTTACTGGTGAATGAGTAATGCTTAAGCCTCCTACAGATCTGATGATGTGGGCCTCCCTTGGAAGAGCTCCATCTCGGCTCCACCATTTTGAATGGTCGACCTCCAACACCTTTCTGCATCTCCCATCCCATACCCAACTAAATCATTTGGACTTCAAAGACAAAAGTGTGTCATCCTTTATTGGTGCAGATCTTGCACCGTAGGATGCATCTTGTGGGATGTTGCCTCATCAATGTCATTTCAAGTGGAAGAGATCAAATGGCCGAGGTAGCCCCTACACCCACATGCTTTAGGCCCACATGCCTAAATGACTAAGCGAACAATCCTAGAACCTCAAAAGTGATTTAACCCACATGCTAAAATGGCTTGACCTCCTTAGTGGGCCCCATCTCAAGAAAAAAATCCTAATGTGGGTGGAACCATGTGGGCTGTCATGCCCTGATTTCCATCCATTTGCAACTTCCTCCAAAATGGCTACTAGCCCAGGGAAGTCTGCACCCCTAGGCCCGCATTGTCATAATTATCTCAAACGAAAGGAAAATCATGATCTGAAATAAATGTTAGGATCCTTGAAGGATGAATTACTTGATCTAACATTGTTTTTGTAGGATTTTCTAACATTTCCCATATTTTACACTTGAATATGCTTATAGCCCCTTTGATTGTAGGATATATGGAACAAGTTGTAGGACCTTCAAAAGCTCCCATAGAGAACGAAAAGGGAAAGAAGGCTACCAAAGCACCAAGAGGGAAGCAAAAGAAGGATCAAATGAAGTACAATTTTCAAGGAGAGGAACTCAAGTCAAAGGTCAACACAAACTGGGACAAGGTATCAAATACTAAATTGGGGCACATTGACATCAATGAATTCAAGCAGAGGGTCATCATCAACCATACTATAGACAATGCCAAGAAGATAAGAAGGATTGGATTGGCCAAGGTAGTTGGTTTCCCACCTTCTCTTATAGCCCCTAAATTAGTAATGGCCTACGAAGAGGCATATTAGGAAAGCACCAAAAGAATTATGGATAGGGATGGCAATAGATTAGCTAATTTGTTTGCCAAGTCCACTGGGAAAAATTTCCATATCCCCGCCTTTGATGCTATGGAGGATACATCCAAGGAATATTTTGAGAGCATGTAGAAGGCTGACCCCCTCAAGTGCAAAAAGTTGATCAATCAATACTAGTTAAAGGAGAAGAGGGGTAGTGCAAAAAAAGTGCCTCAAGAACTTTTCAGAAGTGATTTCTATGATTACTACCATGACTTGGTAACTTTCTTAAGTAGGGTCATGGGCCTCTCAACTACAACTTTCTTCTAGGAATGGATGTTGTACTTCATAGAGGAAATCATCAGAGGAGAAACTAAATTTTACTAGACATGAATGATTAGCAACTACCTACATGAGCAGTTTGTAGCCATAAAGAAAACCTCATAGTTCTACATGACTTCATATCTAGTCTATTTGCTCTCTGACTGTGCTTAGTATAGAGAACTATTTGTGGCACCAAGCTAGACTCCAGGGAGGGAATTGAAGGTGTTGGAACTATCAAAATCTGATGATTTTTGCATATTTTCATGCCCCCTAAGTCTCCATATGAGTCTTTCCTTTTGCATTTTTCCTTCATTTCATTATTATTTGCTCACATTTTGGCTTGTGTTTGTCCCCTAGATCATCTATCTATGCGTTTTCCGCCTTTTGGTCTCTATCAGCATAGGCCTCCATTTGTCTCCCCGACCCACTTTGTTTTTTTTTCTTCTACTAAATACTTTTTGTTTCAGGTGTGTTAGTGTGACAGGTGTGGGGTCTCCCTGATCTGTTTTTCTCTTGGCAAACATCTGTTGCCTATCGGCAAGACATTTTTGTTATTTCGGTGACTGCAGTGGCTTCTCTCGGTATATGTCTTGGTGGTCAGGCTAATGTCTTACCAAAATCAAGATGTCTCAGTGACTGGTACACTTTGTGATCCCTTCAGTGTATGTTATGATCTGCGGTAGGAGGTCTGGGTGAAGTTTTATTTGTCTCATCGACATTGCAAAGATTTCTTCCAAGTCACTTTTGGTGAGAGGTAAACCTTTCAGGATATGGTCATAGAGAAAATGTTGGGTCTTTTTGACAGTGTTAAACAAATTGATTTCTTTCGGTGTGAGTTCACTCTAGTCTCACCGATCAGTGGCAGAAGATTATGGGCATGTCAGTATTGGTTAGGGCGATTTCCGTAAGGTCTCGGTGAGTGACCTTCGGTCTCACCGATGGAAAACAGGAGGATCCTTGTCGGCGTAACAATTGCCTTGTCCTGGCAACCGAGAAAACAAATGGTGCCTTGCGGTATAACAAAGTGAAGTCTATGTGAGGTCTCCCCGACAAGTGGAAGCTACAACGACATGTATGAGAAGTATGGACTCATCAGCGAGAAATTCTTTAAGTCACAATGACCAAAGTGTTTTGTGGGAGGCTCGCGGTGAAACTTAAAACAGTCTATGAGAGGTCTTCCCAATGTCATAGAGCTACGATGACCTTGAAGTAAAATGAAGGGAATGCATCGGTGTGAGATGTGCTTGTGTCTCGGTGACTAGTAAACACATTAATGAAATTCATATCGACATAACATTTGGTAGTCCCTGTGACATCTCCCCGACGGTCGACAGTCTTGGCCAACGGAAAATACAAGCACGTGGGATGATTAACGATTGACGTTATTTTTCCTTCGGCATACCTCCTTTTGTGTCTCGCCGATTGTTTGCAGGTGATAAAAAAATTTTAAACATCAGGGCCAACATGTATCTACTTGGGTGACTGTTGCTTGCCAGCTTGATTGGGGCCTGAATTCTATGCTAGGCCGACATGTGATTTCAATCTTATATTTTTTTCAAATGCTTGTGTATAAATAGGGATTTTGGCAATGGTAAAAAGGACGATTTACCAATTATCAGTTATTCAATACAGTAGGAAAATTGTATGGATAGAGAATAGTAAATTTATCAAATTAGAGGCTATGATGCATATTCTAAAATGGAGGTATTTATGAATGTCAATTGATGTTGCTGCGCATGTCTGGTATCAGTTATCTATTGAATTTAATAAAAGAATTGCTAAGTTGTCTCCAAGATGGATTCTTTCTGATTGTTTAAATTGATATGACAAGTTTGTATTCAATTTATCAGTGCATATTTGCTGCACTTGTGTGATCGATTGATTGGTTCTTTCAAGTGTAGACACCTAAAAATGACCTAGGCCTGCAAGCTTCATTTTACAACTTTCGTCCTAGCATAATTAAGTTATTTAATTATGTCCTTGGTCCACATTCGACTATTGATTAAATAATTCATAATTATTTAATTAATTCATGCCATTTGTTTCTCCTTGATTATTAAATAAATAAATATTATTTATTTATCTAATACGTCATTAATTATCTAAGTCTTCCTTTAATTAAATAACTTTTATAATTTATTTAATTTCCCTTTGTCATTTATGTCTTCTTGATTAATTAAATAAATTTTATTTATTTAATTACGTCACTAATTAAATCCCCTTCTTCTAAAAATTAAATAAATTCTTATTTATTTAATTTTGTCCACTTCCCACTACAATTAAATAATTATCCTAATTATTTAAATTATTCATTAGCTTTTTCTCTCTTTAAAATTAAATAAACTTGATTTATTTAATTTAGCCAATTCTCCTGAATTTTGAATTAAATAATTATTTAAATTCAAAATAATTCTTTTGTCATATTCTTCCATAATTAAATAATATCTTTATTATTTAATTATTTACTAGTCACCTGGAGTAAATAAATTTTATTATTTAATTTCTCCAGCAACCTCTTTGTCCGTGCCAGCCTTATCTTCCAATTTGATTCTTGACTTTTGACTTCTCATTTAATTTCAACCGTTGATTGAATTATGTTATAATTCAATCTCCACCCTTCATTCTTACCTGTTGCCCTAATTTTGACCTAACCCTAATGCACCCAGCAACATTCAATCTTAAGCATTGATCTTAGGGTTCCTGTCATCTTTTCATCTTGGCCACGCATTCAAAATTGCAATTTTTATAAAAGGGCAATTTTGTCCTCATTTGCATCTCTCAGTCTTTAGCTCATTTGACTTCTTGCACTCTTAGTCTATGTCAACTTGCTGTCAACTTAGGGTCATAGTCATTAACAGTCATAGTCATTTTAGCTCATTGTAGGGTCATTTTTATTTTCTGCAAATCCTTCAACACTTGCATAGGGCTTAGTCTTTAGTCATAGTTGCTCATAAATCTGAGGGCTTTGTTATTTATCTGCAAGCTAGGATGTGTAATAGAGGTTAATCATGGAAGGTGGAGACATAGGGTAACACTATCCCTTTTGTCTTCACATCACTTCCTTTGTGCTTTGTTATTTCATAGGAATTTTATTGTTATTGTGCTAACCCCTTTAACAATTAGAATTTTTCCCTTGATCACATTGGTGAACCTGACATATTTTAACACATTTTGAGAAATCTTGGAGTTGGGTTTCTTTTTGTTGCAGGTTTTGTTTGATTTTTGTTGCAGGTTTGACATCATTGTGGACAAAACCCTAGTTTCCAAAGACTCGACCATAACTTTCAAACAGCTGCGTATTTCTTCACAAATTTTTTTTTGAAGATTGGAGACAATGTTTAGAGATTTCATTCCAAAAATCATATTTTTTGGGGCCGATTTGAATTTTTTATAATTTATTTTCTATTTTTTATAAAAAATTAATTTCGGGAGCAAATAATCGAATTTTTCAGATATGTTTACATTTATAGAAATATCTTTGAATTTTGATAGGGGTCTACTCTTTAGTTTTTAAATTTGGAAGTGAAATTATTAGTCAAAAAATGGGGGTTTTGAAATTAGGGTTTAAAACAAATTTGCTTAGATCTCACTCATGGTTGTCGATCGGATCACAAATTTTTTTTTGCAGATTTGGAATAACATCAGACGACTCTAGTAAAAAAAATCAGAATTTTTAAAGGCTTTTTGTATTTTTAATAATTTTTTTATGAGTTTTCATAAAAAAATAATTTCTGGTGCAAAACAGCAATTTTTTCTGATATATTTATATTTTTGGAAACCTCTTGAGATTTTAGATAGACTTTATTATTTGTATTTTTCATCTTACTGTCAAATTGTTTTCTAAAAATCAGATTTGTTGTGACTAATCTTTTCTTGTAGCGTGTGGCGATTCTCATTCGTGTGTCCAAGACCATTGCTTAAAGAGACTACTAATTCATTGTTTGTAGATTCGAATGTCAAAGAAGGAAGAAACAAACATTGTGCTTGTTTTTCTTTCATAGATTACCAAACATTTGATTTTGGTGCATATAAAAAGAACACATGTCTTCTTTGGTTGATTGTGCTTGCAAGATGGTAGGTGAGTATGCTCTCACTTGGTGAAAACCTTGTGATCAGAAAACCAGACCCATCTTTATTTGTTAATTACCCTTCATGATTCGGTATATCGGAGTATCCTCTCCCCTTGCGCATTCATGCGATCCTGGGTGTAAGAGAAACGGTTACTGACTCTAGAACTTGGGCCTGTTCTGGTGGGAAAAAGTACTCACCCCAAGACGACTCAGACCGGTAGCACCCTGACACCGAGGGACTTCCATCCGGTATATAAAAGTGGGTTCTTGGGGAAAGCCCAAGAATCACAAGCGTGGTTCCGACGAGATGGATCCGAAAGGGGACTCTCGCCGCATGGATCACGCCCCACGAACGGAATGCCCGAACTAAAAACTCTTGTGTAGTAAGCCAAAATCCTTCTATTTTCTAGCGCAGGACCGGTCGGTGTGAAGGCATCCACACTTTCGCAGTTTGTAGTAGAGGTGATCAGCTCGCCATGGGAGTTTCATGGGGGTTGGAAGCTTGGTTGGCCTGAGAAGAGAGTGCACTGTAAGGGGGAGCCCGTGCAGCCAAGCTTCTGAATTCACACGCTACATATATGCGGTTGGGGAAACCCGCGTGGAATCTAGTGAATATTGTCATGGCCTAACCTAGGATCGTGCTTATCTGATGTGTGTTTGTTTACACCAAAAACATTATGCTTGTCAAAGTGCTTGTTGGATTTTTTCAAAACATTATACACAATATTCACAAATCTGGACACAAACAACCGACCTTGGACAACTCATACTTTTCAACAAGACATCAAAACACAATCTCAGTCCTCATTTTGAACTTAGACTTGGTATTGTCCATCATAGTCCTCATTTGGCATCTAGACTCAGCATTGGTCATTTTCCTTAGTCAACATAGTCATTATCACCTTGCATTGACATCCTTTATTATCACCTTGCATTAGTCATTTTCTTTAGACAACATTGTCATATTGCATCCCTTATTGTCAAAAATCCAAAAACATAGTCTTGCATTGTCATCCTTTATCAAAAAAATACAAAAACATAGGCTAGTGTCATCCTTGCATTTACTTATCATTCTCATCATCCTTATTTGAGCAAATCCCTTTTACGGTTGAGACTAGGCTTCAAAGACAACAACAACAAATGGCAAACTCTGGACAAGATTCCAATCCCAACATCGACAATAACACTTATGACACAAACCAACATTTAGTTGTACCGACCCGTTTCTGGCATGGTTGTACAGCCTCCCATGGTTGTGCCATCTTCAATCAAAAAACATTTTGAACCACATTCATACAAAGAGACCAAAAATGGACGAGTATATTTCAAAGACATAGAAGCTGCCAAGCAAAATCCTGACATAGTCTCCTTTGTAAAAAAATATCTCTTACGTGACCCTCAAAGGCATCTAGCCATGCTTTTGGACGAAGGGGCTAAGTTACCACAAAGCTTTGACATAAATACCTTGCCACCATCCATCTACCCTCACCATCAACAGTCACTTGACATGAATCCTACCAATAATTCACAACAAACATCCACTTATCACCCTTATCCTAACCTTGACAAGGGAAGTCAATTGTCCACTAGTCCATTCCATACCTCCACGTCATATTCTGACCCTTCACCTATCAATTCCGTCCAAGTCCACATGCCTTACCAACCATCTACCAACACATGTCACGTCCCCACATCATACCATATCAATTCGGCCCAAGTCTCCACGTCCCATTTTAGTCAACCTTACTTCAATCCAGTCCAAGTCCCTATATCATTACCAACTAATATAGTCGAAGTCCCCATGTCACATCATATGCCATCACATCCTACTCCAACCCAAGACTCCATGTCATATCCGGTCCAAGTCTCCACGTCATACCCTAGTCCTTCACATACTAGTCCAATGCAAGTACCCATGTCATATCCTAGTCCTTCATATACTAGTCCAGTCCAACTTCCCACATCCTATTCTAGTCCTTTGGTCATTAATCCTTTTCAAGTCACCCCCTCACAAGCCACATCTAGTCATGAAAATTCTATCATAGTCCAAAGTCAAATCCCATTTAATAAACTTGAGGATACATGTCAAAATGAAAGCCCAAAGCATGACCTTATAATGTCACCCTCATGTCAAGAACAAGGTAGTTCATCCAATGACCCTATCTTTTAGTCCATCCATGAAGTCCTTCAAGACAATCATGACATCTAGAACACACCTCTCCTTGACAACGACTCTATTTCTGACTATATAATCCATGACAACCCCATCTTCGAGCAAGACCCTACCATTGACCAAGAAGTCCAAAATGATCCACTCATTGACCTTTATGCAATTCATGATCAAACACTTGCCGACCCTATACAAGCCTCGACTATTGACACTTCCTATGATGAGACACTTGCCTTCATGGGACACATAGATGATATTCCTCCAGAACAAGAATCTTCCACTAAGGACATGCTTGCATATGATCAAGTTATAGCTAAAATCATTGGACTCTATGACACTAAAAATAATGATGGCTTTGACATTGCCTTGAAAGCACCAACAGAGTCATTTGAACTTGACATGTCGCATGATCAGACGAAAGATATCAGTCAAGAATATGGCCAACAAGACAATGAAGCTAAGATACTTTATCAATTAGGGGCATCTATCTTTGTTAGAGCAGGATTTCTTGCAAATGAAAATATTACAAGTGACAGTGTCCATAGACATCATGATGGGTTAGCATCTTGCTTTCAAAACAATAAATACCCCATTGCAAATAGAATCTGTCAAAGCATGCAATATCAAGGCAAAGGACTAGGCATACACGAGCAAGGCATTCTTGAACCAATACAGCTTCAGGGAAATTACAGACATCAAGGTCTTGGTTATTCCTCAGACAACAAATCAAACGATGTCAGTGGTACCTCCTCGATATTAGGGGAAACTTTGTCAGAAACAAATATCAAAATGGAGTCCATAAGAAATCCTTGTCATAAGATTGCTGCCAACACTCCCTCCACCCACACCATGAACCGTCATTCTATCATGAATCAACCTCCCCTTTGGGACCAACAAAAACAAAAGTCTTACAAATCAGAAGATCAAAATCAAATGTCAAAGGCCATTGAATCAAACAAAAGGACAAGTGGACAAATGAAATTAAAATGGATCCCAAAGAAAGACGGATCGAACAAAGACACCAAGCCAAATGCAAAAGTCAATCACAATGTGGAGCGACAAGGAAAGAGGACTCCCACATATAACACATGTCCACCTCCTTCAAAATGGTCATCAAGCAAGGCATCTAAAAGTGTTGGTTCCAAACACCATCCCTCCAAAATTCGTTATCCAACATCCCAAGTTTGGAAAATAAAAAGTCATTCATCTAAATGTCCAAACAACCTTTCCATGTCTACCATCATTCATCATAATCCTACATGTCGCCTAAAGTCCAAAAATCCTACGTCACAAATCCGTCATGTCATGGCAGCAACTCTTTACCACAAGGACTCTCATGGCACTCTATTGCGATGTGCGTATTTTGATAAGGCCAACTCTAGTATCAGAAAGGATCACAATGACATCAATCAATTGTATACAAGTGCTACGATCCTGACAAGACAACTCCTTCAGCAAGGTCATTATTGGCATATCATGGCACCAGTCTCTACATCGGCATCGTCAGTGGATTCAGAACGTTAGTGGTTATCTAAAGCATCTAGGCTATCCACAAAATCAGAAATACAAAAAAAATTAAAAAAATTAAAAAATCGTCACCCTGATGAAAACTTGGCAAATAGGCATCTTGGTGACACCAAAAAAAATAAAAAAATCAAAAAGTCAAAAAAAAATAGTAAAGAGAAAAATTTCATCCAACGGTGAAAACTTGGCAAATAGGCACCTTGGATAAGTACCATGATGAAAACCTGGCAAACAGGCGTCATGTGTAAAATAAATCCTCTATGTGGACTCTTACACTTGGGGGAAAGTCGTCTCATTTCCCATGCCTTCCTCATGACATTGACATCCATCTAAGCCCTATCATTTTCGTCCATTTTCCCACCTACCTTGGTCTTGACATAAAAATAGCACACATAAATCACGCTTTGGGGAAAACTCTTGACATGTCTATCCTTAAGTCATACATGATTCATAAAACATCATGTCATTGACCATCATAGTCTTATTGTCATTATACGACATAGTCCTTAAAAATCATATGACAATTCCATTAATCTCATGTCTCCTATCTTTTACCAAGGCCACCCCCTATACTTTCATGTCTATCACCTATCTTGGCTTTCCCTTGTCAAACGGTTTAAGGATAATCATCATCCCATCTAGTCCTAACCAAGTCATTCCAAATGCAATGAGTCCAATTCATACAAGCGCATTATCCAAAACATTACTTGACTGCATTCCTAGCTCGGCTGTAGACCTCCATACTTTCGTCACTTTATTGTCATCGTCCTCACATTGTTTTGGGATGCGTCCTTCCCACGTCAAACAATGTTGTCATCACTTTTCAATTGGTATTCAGCTTGACTAGGGGCACAATCATGTTTGTCCTTGGATTCTCATATGTAGGCATCAATCATATGCATTTTTCACTATCCTCTTAAACATCAAAATCCAAATAAATCATAAAACAACAAAAAGACAAAAACATGGAAAAAAGTCCTGAAAAAAGACAAAAACATGGCAAAAAGTCCTGAAAAAAGACAAAAACATGGCAAAAAGTCTTGAAAAAAGACAAAAACATCATAAAATGTCCTGAAAAAAGATAAAAAACATCATAAAATGTCCTGAAAAAAGACCAAAAACATCGCAAAAAGTCCTAAAAAAAGACCTAAAAATCATAAAATGTCTAGAGAAAAACACAAAAACATTCAAATCAATGTCAAAATCTTAAAAATGGAGTCAAAGTCAGTCATGTCAATCAGTCCATGTCATTGTCGAACTATGTTGTCTCTGCGCATTTGCTACGTAGGCAAGGCCATCAGTCGATGAGTCCCCGAGACATTAGGTCAGTCCTTTTAGGTTTGTCAAAATAAAATCATGGCATTTTTCACAATCATCACATTAGTCAAATAAGTCAAACATAGTCAAACTCAGACACAAGATAGTCATTTGAAACGTCAATGTCAAAATTGGTCAAAATTAGACAACACAGTCCAATCAATCATACAGTCAACATCAGTCAACTTGCCAAAACACATTAGTCAAAACAATGTCAATCTCGTCACTCTTTGGTCCTCTTCAAGATGTGTCCTTCTTGGAGTTAGACCTTGTCAAAATGTCCTTTGCCTTTTTCAGGATGTGTCCTTCCTGACAATAGGCCCCATCAAACCGTCAACACCGTCAAATTGGCAAAACTCTTAAACTGTCAAAACTGTCAAACCGACAAGAATTCAATCTTTGGCAAACAAACATTGGCAAACAAAATAAAATGGTTGTTAATCTTTCTTATCTTTTGGCTATCTTGGCTATTTTGTGTTATATTTTTTACTATCTTGTCTTTTTGGTCATGTTACTAGCTACCTCGAGGATGTCCCATGAAGGATTTGGGAGGTCGCGATGGCGTCTCTATTGTGTTTGTTGTCTATTTGTGTCATTTTTACCGCCCAATGATGATTAAGAGCAATAAATATTAAAGTCCTATGTCAATGTTTTGAAGGATTTGGTCTAGGAACTAACACGCATCTTCTTTAGTCTTGTCATCTTCTCTCTCGTCTCATGTAGGCATTGCATCCATCTCATCATCCATATCATTTGTACTCCACATTTCTTTGTCTCTTCATATTCTAGTCTTCTCTCTTATCACTTCAAGAGCACACTTCATGTTCTCGAACCTCGCCCTTCCTCGAGGGGGCATACCACAACCCTCCTTCGCCATTCTTCCTCATCTTATTTTGCACCAAGTATTTTTCTATTTCTTGCTCACACGCATTATGACAAAGAGGGGCAAAATGTAGACACATAAAATTGTCCTAGGCTTGCAACTCGATTATTCCTAACATTGCCCTTTTCATTTTAATAATTAAATAATTTTAATTATTTAATTATTTCTAAAGTCATAATTTTTCTATTAATTAAAATAATTTTAACATTTAATTAATTCATTTTATCTTTATTCTCTCTCGATTAATTAAATAAATTTTATCTATTTAATTACGCCACTAATTGTTCCTCTTTAAAAAAATAAATAGATTCTAATTTCTATTTAATTTTTGTCCACTTTTCCACTATAATTACCACTTAATTATTTAATTATTCATTAGTCTTTCTTCTATTAATTAAATAAATTTTTATTTATTTTAATTTAGTCCACTTTCTTTGAATTAAATCATTTAATTCAAAATAATTCTTTTTTGTCATTGCCTCTATAATTAAATAATATCTTTATTATTTAATTTTTCCATCGCCACCGAGGGAAATAAATTTTTATTATTTAATTTCTCCAAAGAATCCCTCTTTGTCCTGCGTCACTTTATCTTCCAATTTAATTCTTGACTTTTGACTTCTCATTTAATTTCGACCCTTGATTGAATTATCTTATAATTCAATCTTGGCCCTTCATCCTTATCATTTGCCCTAATTTTGACCTAACCCTAATGCACATAGCATCATTCAATCTTGATCATTGATCCTAGGGTTTTCATCATCTTCTCATCCTGGCCACACATTCAAAATTGCAGTTTTTATAAAAGGGCAATTTTGTTCTTATTTGGGATATCTACATCTCTCAGCTCTCTTGACTTCTTGCACTCTTAGTCTCTCATGTTTAGATTTCAATTTATGCTACTAGTCTTACAGTCATAGTCACTTACAGTCATAGGCATTTTAGTCCATTGTAGGGACATTTTATTTTCTGCAAATCCTTCAACACTTGCATAGGGCTTAGTCATTTGTCATAGTTGCTCATACAAATCTGAGGGCATTTTTATTTACTGCAAGCTAGGAGGTGTAACAAAGGTCAATCATGGAAGGTGGAGACATAGGGTAACACTATCCCTTTTGTCTTCACATCTCTTCCTTTGTGCTTTGTTATTTTCATAGGAATTTTAATTGTTATTGTGCTAACCCTTTAATAATTCAGATTTTCCCTTGATTACAGTATCTATTTTCTGATATCAAAGGTATGTATGGTAATTAGGTTGTATCTATTAGAAAATGTACGGGTTTATTTCGAAGACAGTTTAAATGGTGTTAGAATAATAAAGGAATAGTTTCTGTCAAGTTTTTTGAGTGGGTATTTACTTGGTATTTTCTGATATCAGAGATATGTATGTTAATTTGGTTGTATCCATTTTCTGATATCAGAGGTATGTATGTTAATTCGGTTGTATCTATTAAAAAAATGTATGGGTTTATTTCAAAGACAGTTTAAATGGTGTTAGAATAATAAAAGAATAGTTTCTCTCAAGTTTTCTGAGTGGGTATTTACTTAAAATAGTTTTTAATGGTTTTCCTCAAAGGATTTATATTTGAAAGGCAATTTAAATGATGTTAGAATACTAGAGGCATAATTTCCTCTAGTCTTGTTAGTGAGCATTGAATTGAAACAGGTTTCAATAGTTCCCTACTGTCTGAAAATTTATCATCACTTTTTGCCTTCAATGTTGTTATGCTTTTGTTTTTCAGCAAGCACCCAGTTTGTTTGTTTTTGTTAGAAGAATAAACATCTCAAATATTTTTTAAGTTCATTAGATGCCAAATTTCTTTGGGACCAGATCCCAATCTATATAACTTGGATGTATCCATTAAAAACACGTATAGGTTTATATTCTTCAGGCAGTTTAAAAGATGTTGGAATAATAAAGTAATAGTTCCTGTCTAATTTTGTGAGTGGGTATTGACTTAAAATAGATTTCAATGGTTTCTCACAATGGATTTATATTTGAAAGACAATTTAAATGATGTTAGAATAATAGAGACATAGTTTCCTCTCTAGTTTTGTTAGTGAGCATTAAATTGAAATGGATTTCAATAGTTTTCCATAATACTACCTGAAAATTTATATCATCACTTTTTACCTTCATTGATGTTATGCCTTTGTTTTTAAACAAGCCCCCATTTCATTCTTTTTTGTTAGGAGGATAAACATCTCAAATATTTTTGAAGTTCATTAGATCTTTGTTTGGGACCCAAGCCCAATCTGTATGACCTCAATGTATCTATTAAAAAAATGTATGAGTTTATATTCTAAAGATAGTTTAAATTATGCTAGAATGATAAAGGAATAGTTTTTGTCTAGTTTTTTAAGTGGGTATTGACTTAAAATGGATTTTTATGGTTTCCCACATTAGGTTTATATTTGAAAGGCAATTTAAATGATATCATTAATTTAAATGATTTTAGAATAATAGAGGCATATTTTCCTCTTTAATTTTGTTAGTGAGCATTAAATTAAAATGAATTTCAATAGTTTCTCATAATGCCTGAAAAATTATCATCACTTTTTACTTTCATTGTTGTTATGCCTTCATAAATTTCAACAAGCCCCTAGTTCAACTTTTTGTTAGGAGCATAAACATCTCAAATCTTTATGAAGTATATTGGGTCTCAAATTTGTTTGGGACCCAAGCCCAATCTACATAAACTAGATATATCAATGAAAAAGTGAAATGAATGGATTTATATTTCGAAGGTAGTTTAAGTGATGTTAGAATAATAAAGCTATAGTTTATGTCTAGTTTTGTGAATGTGCATTGACCTAAAATGGATTTCAATAGTTTCCCACAATGGATTTATATTCAAAATGCAATTTAAATTATGTGAGAATAATATAGATGTAGTTTCCTCTCTAGTTTTCTTAGGGGGCATAAAATTGAAATGGATTTCAATAGTTTTTCATAATGTTGTCTAAAAATTTATCATCATTTTTTGCCTTGATTGATGTTATGCCTTTGTTTTTCAACAAGCCCCTAGTTTATTTTTTTATTAGGAGGATAAACATCTCATATATTTTTGGAGTTCATTAGGTCCTCAATTTGTTTGGGACCCAAGCCTTATATGTATAACCTCAATGTATTCATGAAAAAAGGGGATTTATATTCCAAAGTTCCCACAATGGATGCATATTAGAAAGGTAATTTAAATCATGTTTGAATAATAGAGGTATAGTTTCCTCTTTAGTTTTGTTAGTGAGCATTAAATTGAAACAGAATCCAATAGTTTTTCATAATGTTGTCTGAAAATTTATTTCAAAATTCACAATAATCAACAAGATGTCAATATCTAAGTGTTCTTAATTAGCAAGTGGGAAGGATTTCACATGTAAGAAAGTGTCAGTAGACCCATCATAGTCATTATGTAAGATCTCTTCACTGAGGCTTAATTTCATTATGTAGTGTAGGATGACAAAGCAATGGAATACTAATGAAGTTTACATGAGAATCTAATGAATTGTCATTATGGAATAATACCATAATATGGGGTAGGAGTATTTGAAATAATATCATAAGTATTCATAGATTAAACATAGATGTGAAGGAACGATCCTTAATATATTCATCATACTATATGAGAGGAGATAATTCATTCAAAGCACATAGATATCTCGACATAGGATTATCATGAAATGTGTCATCTCAAAGTATACTAATATCATGAATAGGTGAATTCACATGATAGATCCTTGCTTATTATCTGTTCATCATTGTCATTGGGCATATGATCATTGTGGGATGTAGACATAAATAGACTAAACCTCTTTAACATAAGAGGATAAGAATTAATCAACTCAATAGTGGATAGGAATGATAAGATATGGAAAAACAAAACCTTTAAAGATAAAACACTCACATCTCTAGTATAAAATTTCACAAGAATGTCAAGAATGGATGTGTCAAGTGATATGAATGATATACACATTGAAATATGAAATAAATATGTGTAAATAAACCAAGGAACAATCCTTAAAAGGTGTCATAATGATAGAATATCCTAGGATGGGAGGACGAAAAATTGTTGTATATTCAAATCCTAGTTGAAATGAATAAGAAAATATGACTCAAAAATCTAAGAAATGTGAGAATAGCTGATATAATCAAAATTGTATCAAAACTAAAAAACTTGAAGTTGATGAAAAAATCCCTAAAGGAAGGATAGGATGTGTAGGATCAACCAAGTTCATAAAAAATGTGAAGGAAAAAAACTTTCCCTATGCTTAATCTATGCTTTAGCCAAATAAAATGGTTACAACTCAACACAAATCAACTTGGAACAATAATTATGAGTTGCCCTCTAATGTGATTTTGAAATAGTAAATGCTAAATAACAAAAATAATTATAATAAATAAAAGTACTTAGCTCTAGGCTCAAGGATGAATAAAAGTGTAATATGGTGCTCACTTTTGAATGCCTTAGACTTATAAAAATTTGATATATATTTTTACCCCACCTCGGGATCTAAACAATTTGTCTACATTGCATTGGGTTGAGTTTGTGAATCAAAGTTAGATTTGTGTTTGCAAAAAAATCTTACACCAAAAAAAATGATCTAGAGTAGCGTACAATTTCAATTCATGTTGCACTTAATTTGCCTTGTTTTTTTTTTGCTATTTGAGATAATGGTATTTAAAAATCATTTGGAGGATTGCTAACATGTCACTAGGGGAAATGTTCTCCTTGGTCAACCCCTAGAAAACTTAGATAAATGATATAAAACATTAGATCTTGATTGTGCAAATCTAGATATACTCTAGTGCACTAATGGAATTATTTGCTTCTTTAATATGATTGATAGAGTATAAGAAGATGCCTTAAACAAATGCAATTAAATGTCTTTAAATATAACAGTTTTCATAGTTATGTAAAAATGAGTGCTTTTTAGGTCCTTGGTAGGGAAGGAATGGATAGGAGCTAGCCAAAATTTTGAGGGTCAAGTTAGTGCCTATAGAGTTGACCTCACGTCCATGGAAATGACCTAGAACATGAAAACAATTAGATCAAAGTGGACATCAAATGTATGGATATATGCACATAGATAGACATAATTAATGTGTACCTTAGATGAATATATCAAATGTGCACATATAAGAATGATGTGGGAAATGAATGCATAAGAATGCATGTCGGTGGGTGGATAATGATATAGGAAAAATAACCTTCTCATAAGATTACACCACTTATTGATATATAAATGTATTAAAATATTCTTTCAAAATATACACAAAATTAAATGACAAATAACATAGGTATACATAAAATATGAATAATATTAATATCAAAAATTAATCTATAAATTAAAAAATACAATAAAAAATAAAGAATGTAATAATTCTAACCACCCCACACTTGATTGCCTACCCCATAAAAACATATGCATAACCCACAACTTCCTAAACTAAAAATATAAAAGTTAATCAAAGGGTTGTAATTCAATTGGTTGAGCACAATTGGTGAAGATTATGGTAGGGTCCTTGATTACGCCATCCACCAAGGTTCAAAACCTCAAAGGACCAATGAAGCCAAGTTTGGCATCTAATTACTTTAATGGATGAGACCCCCTTGCTTGTGACTATTTAGCTGAATAATGACTTTTGATTTTGGTGTTTTCTTATTCATCATGTTGTAATCCACTTGTCAAAAAAAGGGTAGAGATGCCCATATCTATATAATCCAATTATTTCCATAAAAAAGATTTAACTTGTGACTATTTAATTAAAAGATGACTTCTAATTTCCATGTATGCTTAACATATTGTAATCCACTTGTCAAAAAAACACAAAAATACCCGTATCTATATAAACCAATTACTTTGTTAAAGTTAAATAGACAAAGAAAAAAGTATATCTATAATGATGAAAAAGAAACAACCACACAAAGCAACAAAAATATGGGCCCAAAAAACAGCCGTCAATCCATTAATAATATTATGACTTGAGCTTTCGTGTTGGCAATGGAAATGGAAATAGTCAGGAAAGCCCTCTTATGACCCACTCTGTCCCCAGCAATTGATTCTACTCTGTCATGTAATTTCTGAGGAAGGAAAAGCATGTTGTCTCTAATTTCAATAAACTTTGACCGGTCTGATGCTAAGCTCCAGGAAAGAGACTTGATATAATTACAGCCCACTTTAAGGTAATTTCTGAGAAGCCCAAGACCCTCTGCCTTGATTTATTCTGGCATTACAACATCCCTCCGGACTGTTATGGTTTATCCACTTTTGTCATTTCTGGTATCAGTGCTGGATGAGGGATGGAACTTGTTATTGTTGATGTTGTGTATGAACAATCCATCCCATGCTCATGTGTTCATTTTCTTTACTGAGAAAAAGAATCATGGTATGCTGCATTTTCCCTCTGATTTTTCCTGGCATGAAGAATAATGGCTTAGTGTATTTAAATTCAGGTAGTTTGGGTTTCTGTTGAGAAGTGTATGGGTTTATATTTCAAAATCAGATTAAATGAGGTTTTTTCTCTATACTAACTAATATTTTTGTATTCATATGTAAAAGGAAGAAGTTTTCTTACAAGAGATAATTAGTTGAAGAGTATCAAAATCAAATAAGTATACATAAGTCAAATAGATTAGCACCAGATTAACTTGTATTAGATTAGAAGCAGATTAATTTATATCATTTTGAAATAAGTCTACCAGTTTATTGAATTCTATTTATTGATTGATCTGGTCTCCACAGAAAACTCTCTTATTGAAATTTATTGTCAAAAGTCCAATTGGTCAACTAGTTTACCGGCTTATTGGCCAACAATAAACATGATGAAAGGTTACTAGTAGAATCTTACCAAGGACTTTGCATGCTTCCTCTATCTTGATAGCTAATATCCAATATTTAATAGTTTATTTCTTCGAAGCACTAATAATAAGATAGGAGTCACCTTCCACACACACATTAAAGGAGGACAACCGAATGGACCCTAAAATACCCCTCTTGATAACTTCTACTTCAACGAGGTTGTTAGTATTTTGGCATATGTACCCTACTTCAAGGGCATTGGGAGAGCAAAGATTATTTTGTAAGGTCTAATCAAAGGTAGTTGGATTGGGATTACCCTTTTTAGCACCCTTAAAGTTGAGTTTATAAAATCCATGGTTAGGCTTGGTCCAAAAGAGATCTTTAGTATTCTCAACATTGGTTTTGTTTCATTTGGGGATAAACTATTTTTTTTTATATGGCAGATCTTATAGCCTCTCAAGAGTTCAAAATTTTCCATTTCCTATGTTGAAGGTTAGATGTGGGGAAAGTGCACTTCACAAAGTTTTTCTATGTGAAATTTCAAACCTACTCCAAACTTGTTCTCCATTGGAAGTGAGTTTCCTAAAAATCCTTCCATTTCTTTCAAGCTCTATGCTTCAATGAAGTGTGGCTAGGATCAAATTCCATAAGAAAAGAAGATCCTTGCCTTTGAAGGGATTTTTTCATTCAACCAATAGTGATTCAATAAATAAAGGCATGACCCAAGAGATTTAAAATGTGTCCATTTACTTCCCCCATAGCTTGAAGGAAAAAGGGAATTGAAGAAGAAAGTGAAGGCCAGGTTCATTCAGTTACCACACATAATACATTTGAGGATTTCAAGCCAAGCCCATTTTCAATTATTTCCTTGAAAGAAATTTATCATAAATAGCCAACCAAAGAAACAACATTTTTTGGTCATACATATGAGTTCCACAGGTCCTCTTCCACAAAACTAGAGGAGTTGTGTGAATAGCTTCATCAATAAAAGAAAAGTAGGTTAATAACAATGTATTCCTTAGAAAAATAAAGACACCATCTTAGTTTGTCCTCACCTTTGGAAGGCATTAAATTTAAGTTTGAGGAGAGAATTAAGGACAACCCACACCTAGAAAATCTTAGGCAGGACAATAGAAAGACTTTTCCACTTGTTAGTAGCTCAACTATTTTCTTCCCTCCAATTCCAATAGTTCTCTACAATATCTCCCCAAATCCTACAAAAAAAAAGCTAAATATCTTTTAGGCCATCCCTAAACTAAAGGTATTGGTTTTCAAGTCACTTATATTTCTAGAAATGAACATTTGGACCTCTTCAAACATCCCATTTGAGGAAGCAAGGCAATAAATACCTAATCCATATATAGCTATTCCAAATGATAGAAATCAAGGGCTTATTTTCAACATTGAATGTTATTTATAGTTCATCCCAATCCAAGTATTTTTCTCTAAAGGTTATGCTCCTTAGGGAATCATTATGAGTATACATTCTCCATATTAACTTACCTAGCAATATTGTGCATAGCTTCTAGTTTTAATTGTGTAAGTTTTTTTTCTTGACGTTTTCAAACTCTATGATCCATCATAAGGAAGAAGAGATCAAGATGAGAGAACAAAAATGAATGATTGTTAGCAGACTAGGAAGGATAAAAAAGAGGAAAGGGTATGTGGGTTCCAACACCCACTTACCCTCTCCTCTTTTTATTGTGCATTGTCTACTAACAAACATGCATTTCCCTTCTCTTGTCTTGATCTCTTCTTCCTGACGATGGACCATGAAGTTTGATTTGAAACGGAAAGGAAAAAAAATTACACAATTAAAAGCAAAAGCTATGCACAATAACACTATGGATTGTGGAAACCATATGTCTATTACCTAGCATTGCCATATTAACTAATCTAAGATCTCTAATTCCCAAACCACTTGATTTTTTGCTATTACAAATTATATTTCATGTAACCAAATGGTTTTTCTTATGTTCAATATTACTCCCTATAAAAATTTCCTGATAATATCTTGTATCATTTTATGACCTTCCTAGGGAACCAAAAGGCACCCATCCAAAAGATGAGAAGAGCTTCGAAGATAGAATTAATATTAATTGGCCTACATGTTTTTAAAAGCTAAAAAAATTCCAAGAGGCCACTTCCATGTGAAATACAGTCACAACTTGTTCCCTAAATTCTCCATAGATGTCATCATTGAAAATGGAATACCCAAGTAGGTACTAGAAAATGCTCCAATATCCATACCAATTTGGTGAGAAAATTTTCTAATATATCTTTCTTCAAGCTTAATTCCATACAATTTGGATTTTGATCTATCAGTCTATTATCTGGAGGTAGACTCATAAGAAAAAAGTATGCTTTTAATTATATTAATTTCCTATAGATTTGGGTTAATGGCCAAAAGGTTACCATTTACAAATTGAAAGTGAGTAATTGGAAGATACATGTTATTAATTTGAAGTCCTGAGATGTGACAAATAAGAGAATATGTTTCCCTTACCCTAGGCTTCAACCACATCAATGTATGAAAAAAGGGAGATGGGGTCTTGTAATGTCACAAAATTGCACCTTAGGGGCAATTTGACATTTTAGCACTTTTCCTTGCATTTATTACACCTAAGCACATTTATGATAAGAGCCTCATGGGTCAGAATTTCATGATTCTAATTCCACGAGGTCCAATGATGAAGTGACAATAGTCTACCACCTCGTTTCCCAAAAATTGATGTGTGACACGTGGACATTTGCATAGCGTGCTAGCATCCTTGCATTTTTGTGGGTTTGAAATGAGGAATCTTAGAATATTTACTCATGACACGTGTCCTTGCAGTTCAATTTCTGAGTGTAACGGCTCCTCCCGCCCTTGCAGCAACAAAACTTCCTTTCTCGCTCCCATTTTGGGGGTTCTTTCTCATTCTAACACTTCACTTCTTCAATCTCACTCTATTATTTTCTCTTCCTTCTTGCAATACCACTTCTATGAGTGAAGCTCTGCCAGACTGAGGCTCCAACAACCAAAGCTCTCTTCCAAGCATTCAACGATGCATTCATGTGTTCAAGAGGGGGTCGAGGACTGTTGGTAGCCCTCTCTTGTTCTTATCTATTTGTGAATAGATTATTTTGTTCACTTGCTATTATGTGGTGCGGGTTCTCCTCCTCAAGTGGGGATTGTTTTCACCACTCTTTATTTGTTTACTCTCTTTATCTATTTGGTTGTTTGTGGAGGTGGCAACACCAAAACAAGGGTTTGACTATGACAAGCCCCAAAATAGCCCCAACATTTTTCCTTGTTCGTCTTGTGTGTAGGTTGCTAAGGTGAAGTTTGGAGAAAGGTTGCAAGTGCTCGGTCGGTTGTAAGTCTATCTTTGACCCTCCTTTGTATTTTGCATCATTTCTTGCTTTCTGCTTATTTTTTTTGTGGAATAGACCTCGGGTCTAAGCAGGATAGTAAGATTTTAGTATTTTTGTTCAAGGTTTTGGTTCTTTGTTAGCCCTGGACGCCAGCACACCGTGTTGGCATCCTGATACCATGTTGTTGTCCTTTGGCTAAGAGTTGTTCCTTCTGAGGAAAAAATCTTGAAGTCTTTCCATCTTAGACTCTGAAGCAATCTTCTTAAATAGTTATTCCTGATAATACCTTCTTTGTAATTTCTTGATTCAAAAACAGTTGAGGTGGTTAAGGAAAGTTTGCTCCCTAGGATTCTCTTGAGAACGAAGAGACTCATGAGCAGTGAATCAGTGAATCCCCCTTATCTCACAAGTCTCCTTTCCTAAGATCTTTAGAACTTTCAAAGAATCATATTGAACTTCCATTTATTAACATTAAAGGAGGGAGATGTGTTTAAGGAGGTCAACCATAGTCTCTAGGCTTCAATTTGACAACTTCAAACATTTCCAACACTGTATCCAAAATTCCAACAAACTTTATATCAAAATTTATTTTAAATTAATATGCACTCACTAAATTAGGAAGAAAAATATGTCCCTATTATTCTAACAACATTTAAGCTAACGCCAAATTGAATGATGTTAAAAAATAATGACATACTTTCATGTCTAATTCAATTATGGGTCTTACTTTAAAATGGATTTCAATAGTTTCTTATAATGTAGTTTGAAAATTTTGTAATTATTTTTAGGGTTTTTGAACTAAAGTATTTTCATCAATAGATCAATATTCATTTGACCTTTAATTTATATTTAAAATTTAGTTTCTTTCCAATATAACCTTTAAAAAAATTAGCTTTAAATAACATCATTTTAAGGATTCACACAATTAAAGTTGTCCTTTACATTTAGGATTATGAATTAAAGTAATCAGGAAACTCTCATCAATTTATAAGTAAACATGAATTGAATTGGTATAATGAATGGTTGTATTTGTGGGTTAATTTATTTATCATGTAAATCTAGAGAATGTGTCTAGTATTCTTAGGAGATTTTTAAGTTGCTAGAAGAAAAGATGGGCATTTCCTTTCCATGCAACAAAGGGAACATTGCCTTGCAATTTCTTCTAATAACTACTCCATCTTATGTTGGTCACAAATTTATTTTGGATAAATAACCCATATCTCTTTGAATTGTCATTCTAATTTGGACCATTGCTAATTTCTTAATTGGTTTATTATGATCCAAGGATTTGACTTATTATTTTTAGTAGAGGTTTGAGAGTATAAAACCATAAATGTTGTTTTATTAATATTTTTGTTAAAAAAATTCATAAACAACAAATATACCCAAGAACAAGCAATGAGATGATACCAATTCAATGCAAACAAAATAAGAATAACAAAACTTTATTATTTGTAGTTAAGGTTGATGTAGATGGAAGGAAAGCACTATAATATCTAGTCTTTGGGAGAACAAGTCAAAAATATTTTTTTGAAGAGTTGAGTTGGTCACAAGTGAAAAAGTGGTGAACTCAACATGAAGAGCGATTAAATGAAGTGAGATCAACTTGATGTGAAGTGATCATTATGGCTAAATCTATCTAACTAAATAAAACTAATTACCTAAGTAAAATTTATATAAAATGTGCAACAATTAATTGCACCAATACCCTCCTTAAGTGTCACTTAGGTAATAGAGAAATGGGTACTGGTAAAACAAGCCATGTTAAGTATCCATGCACAATCTGAAACAATCCCAATATACAAAGAGAGTGTACCCCCTAGAAGTAGATAAGAGAAAATACATAGGATAAAAATCCATCCCAACTAAGATATAATTAGGAGGACAAGATATCCCCACAAAAATGATAGTGTTTTGAAATCCTTGCAAGATAAGGCCCATGTGTGCCTCTATAAAGAAGAGAGAGGAAATCAATGTAGAATTTTACATGGGAAATATTGTAGTAGGTCCCTTTGAACCAAATGATGTATCTTCCTCTAGGAAGAAAGAAACCTTAAGATGTAGATTGTATAATTCCCACTCAAATGATGGAATGTAGGAAGAAATTTAAATGTGTGGTTTTGTAAGTTGTTCATGTGCATGATGTTGATGCCAAATTGTGAATGTTCCACACAAAATTTGAGAATAATGATCATGGACGTATGAGACTTAAACCAATGTGAATTATGATGTGTTAAGTTAGTAGCATGATGTAGCAAAGAGAGAATAGGAGGATCCAAATTCAAAATATGATATGTGAATCGATGTGAGTTGTCATCAAAGAGAAGACTTATATCCTCAATGTTATCTTCAAGATCCAAAATGTTGGATTTAATAATCCATTGATGTATGTCAAGGATAAGTATATATCTTGGTGATGAAGAAGACAAGTGTAAACATATTGAAGATAATATAATAGCATGGGAAGAAGTCGAGATCTCTATCAATGTAGCAAGTAGAAGTGGTAGAATAGCTATCAATGCTAGAGATGTGGGGGTAGGAAAAATGATAAGAGATATTTATTTGTCATCAAAATGCATGAGACTTTCCTAAAAAACAATATCCCCTTTAGTATCATCATCATAATAAGGATTCTTAAAATCATCAAGGGGAGAATTATGTCCATATTGGGATTTGGATCTCTATACATTTCACAAAATGTGGTCTAAAGAGTGTAAAAACAAATCAATGTGAGATAAAGCCCACAATGTGTGGTTGCCAACACTAATATTGATTAATCCTATGTCATGATCATTTATATTTCCCTAGATACATATTTTTTCCAATGTACCTAGAGACAAATCCATTGACAATGCTTCAAGATGACATCTTGCTAAGACTTTTAATTTCCATTTTCAAAGGTAATGATGGAGGGATGATTGGTTATACCCTTATTGAGATTAATTCCCCCCTTAGTATATTTTGAATATTATTTTAGTTCTTGTTTACAAAATGCACATGTATTAAGCTCTGCTAAGAATAAAACACATGATGGAAATTTATAATTTGATTGTGTGTGTTTAACAACCCCCCAAATAGCTCAATTTAGACAACCTTAGCAAATGACAATATGTTGGTGACTAGAGGTGTAATTCTACTTATCCTAAATACTTTGGAATAATACATAAGGCCAATGGTATGTCATCAAAGGTTGTGATGGAACCCTCAAAAAAAAAATTATGTTCCATTGCTTTCAAATTGTGTTTGGATGCCTCATTAGCCTTTTTTTGGTTCATTAGTTAGGGTTTTTAGGCCTACGGTTTAGGGTTTATCTTTCACTCATTCAAAGAAATCTAGCCTTTACTCTATTTCTTATATTTTTAGGTTGACTTTTTGTCACCAGTTCTTGGTTGCATTAGTTCAAACTTATGTCATTGAACTCATCCAGTTCACCAGCCCCTTTGCCTAGTCTTGTCGGTCATTTTGTCGTTGGGAAATATTATGTGTCGACGTTTTAAAGGGTTTAGTATTTTATCACTTGTCTAAAGTCTTGATCCTAATTAAATATATGTCCCCCTTCTCCCATCGACCTAGTCGAGTCCCTTTTTATTAAGTACTAACATATTGCATGTGCGGATTTGAGCTTTCAAATAGAGGTGATTGGATCGTTTGATTGCATCTTGATCATTCCTCGTGCCTCCACTATATTTTAATATTCATTAAAAGATATCGGCGGGCTAGCGAGTGGGTGACATATGTCCTCTTCCAAGGCGGGGCCCATCACCATTCAAAGGCATTAAGTGCTAGGCTTTGAAAAATCAACGGTTGTGATGAGATGTTGCAAGGTTAATCCTAACCGTTCCCTACTAGCCCGCAGGGAACCCACCAACATCCCTCATCTCTCAATGGGGAAGTGGGGAGGTGTCATGTGGCACAATCCAAACCGTCAAAGGAACTATAACGAGACATGAAATATTTATACAAATATTTTGACATAATATTAAGGGGTGTTAACACTCAAGCTACTAAATGTTTTATTTGACTACATGGTTAAATGAAGAATGAGATGTTATAATCATAGTCGTTTGTTAGATCTGAAGGCTATGCACATCGACGGATGGTTTAAAAGGTAAAAGGCGTGCAAGTTGAAGGTTCCAGATTCAATCTGGGCTATTCCCCGCCACCTCGCTACCATGAGATGTGTGTTGGTTAAACCTAGCAAGCAAGTGCAAGAGTGACACGTAGCCACTTTCAAAGCTCATGGAGATGGTGGAGTCCACAAGATGACATGAAACCAGATCCACATTGCGTAATCTGACTGGTTGATGACAATGGTCATCTATAGTCAAATTTTCAAACCTGATCAACTCAATCTAGACTATTCATTGAGCTATCTCATTGCAAAATCAATGTTTGGAATTTGAAGTTCAAGATTGAGGTTAAGTGATCCATTCTGGTTCTCGCGAGCGAACAGTAATGGCAGATAAGACACCGAACTACCAAATTAGTATGCTTTAACGCCACAAAAACCTATTTTAAAGAATAATTGTAATTCACTAGAACATTCTATGCGACCAAGGATTTCTTGCTGCTCATTCAAGCTCATTTGACATCCAGAAATTAGGGTTTTCAAAGTGTTTGCAAATAGTAAGTAAAATCGACACCCTGCATTTCGATTGCTTGCAAATTTGTTGAAAATGCTCACTCTCTCATTTTGTCAATAGAAGTTCTAGTTTGATTGCATTTCTTTCAAGGTTTGACGTTCAAATTGTAAGGAAGCTAAGGTAGTGGAACAACTTCCTACACTAATCTTGAGAGGAGAATAATGCAAAAAAATTACAGAACTTTAACAATTACAAAAACTTAAGCAAAAATAAACAAAAATATCATGCATACCACAACACAATGGTTTACGTGGGGAAAACCCTTTTGGAAGAAAAATCCCACACTCCAAAAGCCACCCAATATATTATTCAGAAATTACAAAGATTACAATATATTTGTAGAGCAAGCTTCTCACAAGAGTATCACCACCAAAGATCAAGAGACAACACAGTTGCTATCAAATTCTTAGAATACATCACCATCTCTACCATAGTCGTAATACAACACCCTCATAAAATAGGGTTACATTCTAGGGCAAGATAGACCAAAAAAATGTCTACGGTTAGATCTAAAAACTAATAATTAATGGTATTTATTTACAATGTATCATTCATCTAATGCGTGTCGGCCATTTTAGAAGTTTCTTGAAAAAGTTAACAAAAAATTATTTACACATCCCACTCCTCCCCCTTGATGCCATTGTATATTACACCTATTGGTGTAACTAGGAAATATATATCCTATCAATGATAATCTTTATATTATTGCAAGGTTGAGACACAATTTCCCAACAAATCTCCCACTTGTCAAACACCTTGCAAGAGCAACATGAGGGAGTAAACATTGTCTCTTAATTGCTAGGGGCCAAAAGGCCCATAATCTATGAAAACCATATAAACTTATTTACCTTAACCAACTTTACCATGCCATCTTGAACCATATCTCAAACAAAATGATACTGTACATCAATGTGCTTGGTCCTGGCATGAAATGTTGGGTTCTTGGCTAGACATTGTTGTACCCAAAAATTAAAATTTTTGTTACACTTAGACATTTTGAAGAAATGAGTAAAAGTCTTGTTAAAATAGTCAAAAAGGTCAAAATTTGGGTGTGCACGTCTTGCATGAGTGGTCAAAACACAAAATTTTCAAATTCTGACGATCTGGGTCTGCTCAGAGCAGCTTAACCTTCAAAACCCAGATCTCAGTTTTTCATGCCTAAATTTTAGGAAAACTGCTATTTTTAGAAATTTTCTAAAATTAATAACGTTTTCTGGGTTTTTCTGGGTTTTCTTGGAAATGGATATTGGCAAAACTTTCTAAAAATAGAAAGTTGGTCCGCCAGGGTCCAAACTGATTTTGATTGGCTCAAAATACGTCCATATCAGGCTAGTGTAGTCAGAATCTCAAAATAGTCAGTTTTTCCCTTGTGGGTCTATTCTGCTTTTTCAGAAATGTATTTGGAGCTCCGAGGTCATCAATGGAGGTCATTCGGCTGCCAGGAATCAAAATCAACACTCAAGCGTTCAACAGAAGATGAAATGATGAACATGCACAGAGAATGAAGAAGAAGAAGATAAAAAAATGATGAAAATTTCCTAACACTGGCAAGTTTGGGCGCCCCAAGAGAAGAAGGGCGCCCATCTTTTTAGGGCACCAAATGTCAGAATTAGGGTTTGCGCCTCCAGTCAATGTTGTTCAGTTCTCTGTCAGCTTCGCAATGAATTCAACAGTGTATTTATCAGATTACTTAGTCATCCGGAATTCAACGACGAATAGGGGAGATCCGCATTGAAGTCAGAATGAGGAAAAGTTGAAAATATCAAAATTTGACTAAGTGTTCAAATTTTGGGCGCCCCTGGTGAAGAAGGGCGCCCAACTTTTTGAAGGGCCTAATTCAGCCATTAGGGTTCAAGAATATGTTTGATCTTTTCAGTATCATGCCAGCTTCGTGATGCCTATCTTTGTCAGCACGTCCGACTGTTTAACATCCTACAGATTCAGATCGAAGATGAAGGTACAGAATGAAGGTTTCAGACTCGAAGGTGAAAATAAGTAAAAATGGCTAAGTCTGGAGGAAGTGGGCACCCCTGGTGAAGAAGGGCACCCAAGTTTTTAGGGGTCCCAACAGATGAATTTGCAGATGTGTCTAACGAGATCTCTTCACAATTGATCCAGCTTTCCAACGAGATATTTAGCACGTCAATCGGATGTCGCAGTCGCTAGATCTGAAGCACCAAATAGAGGGTCCGACGAAGGCTAAAAACCAAGGTTCAGAAGCAGACATAGAAAAAGTGTAGAAATGACTAAGCTTGGTGAACATGGGCGCCCCCAGGCAAGATGGGCACCCAAGCTTTTGAGGGGTAAAATTTCACTTTCAAACAAAATCTCTTCCAGAAGACCCCTTCTCATTCTTCGTCAGCTTCGCGATGAGCACAACCGTCAGTCGATCCGACGCCTAAAACACCAGATTCGACGAAATCATCTATAGAGGAGGAGTTAATGAAGAAATTGAAGATCAGAAAAATGGCTAACACTGTGAAAGTTCGGAGCCCCTCGAAGGAAAAGGCTCCCATGAATTCAGAGGTCAAGATCAAGTTTTAGCCAAAGGCTCCTCCAGAACATCCTTCTCAGAATCAGTCAGGCTACGCGATGAATCATCCAGCTCATTCATCGGATCAATCTGGAAGCCGAAGATCAAGGTCAAACCAAGGTTCAAAATGGAAGAAAAGTTGAAAATGCCAAAATTTTGGCTAACACTGGGTAAAGTGGGCGCCCCTGGTGAAGAAGGGCGCCCAACTTCACATGCCTTAGAAAATTTTCATAGATTTTTGAAATTTTCAAGATTGCAAGAGAAGAAAGAGGCGTCCAAGTTCAATGAAGCTGAGATTTAGGGTTTTGGAGATAAAAGCAAAAGAAAGCAAAGCAAAATCAAAACCCTTAAGTCTATTTAACATCTTTCTTTTATGTTATTTTCATTATTTTTGTAGGTAGCCTTCAAGGGAAAAAGTTGGAGCAGCAAGTTTGAAGAAATTTTTCAAGATTCAAGAACGTAGCTTGCTGGTTTTTCATCATATTTTTCAGACCAGCAACATAAACCCTTGCTTTTTCAAGCTTTTTCATCCAGAAGATCAAACTTTTCAAGAAGAAGACCAAGGCATTCTATTTTTCAATCATCTGGGTCTTTTCACTTCAATCTTTTGAAGGAAATTTTCAAGAACTTCATCAAGTTGCAGCGAGTGTTTTTATTTTGCATGTCAATGAAAACCTCATTGCATTCAGATTCCAACCATCTGGGTCCTTTCCAAATAGTCTTCTGAAGAAAACCCACATCACAGCTTTTTTCAAGAAATTTTCAAATTCTAGGGTTGGCTGCTTTTTCGATCAGCCATCAGTATTTTTCAAATATGATCAACTGGGTCCATTTCTAAATGTATTCTGAACAAAACCCAGGTGCCAGCTTTTTTGGTAAAAAAATTAAAGAAATTAGGGTTTGCTGCTTTTTGAGTCTAAATTCAAGATTTTCAAAAACGGACGATCTGGGTTGTATTGCAACGAAATTCTAAACAAAACCCATATCTCAGAAAAATTTCCAAAAATTTGTCCATTTGAAGACGAAAAACCAGCATTCTAAAAATAGAAAGTTGCTCAAAACTTATCTGAACATAGGCGAGTTTACAGTCATTCTTCACGGTTTTCAATATGGAGTACACTTCCCTCAAGTTTGAGACCAAATCAGCATTATGTCAAAACTTTATCATCTCAGCTGAAGAACGAGAGAAGGTGTGATATGAGAAAAGGGAAAGGTATCAAAAAAGAGTTGTGCAATACTCTTCTATTGGAAATCAAGAGAGGTGTCAGAAACATAAAGTTGCAGAGCCGCCAAGTTATCAATTAGTGAGTCATCTTTTTGGGCAGCAATGTTTTGCAAGAATAGAACTCATAAAACAGTTGAAGAAGTGAAAGATTCTCTAAGGGCGAAGAGATCTTGGAGAATCAGAATATTGCCTTAGTTGGCATAGATGCACCGAACCGGGACACTATTTCTAATTTCCTAGCGGATGTGATCGAGCTTTAAAGCAACTTTCTTCTAGAAGCTTTCTTTCCCGCTTTCTTTCTATTCTTGGAATGATCCTTATCCATTCTTTGAGGATAGAAAGAAGATAAGATGTAATAGTTGGCATTTCCCGCTTTTTCTACTTTCTAGGGTTTTAGATGTTATCTTATTTCTAGATTTAGTAATAAAGCTTGCTTGCTGAGCAAGCCCTAGATTGTGAAAGCAAGGAGATTTTAGGGTTCCCTACTCCTCTGCTTCTCTATAAATAAGAGCCTTTGCTCATTAGTTTCTTTAGTGGTTATTGTGTTAGCAAATTGCGAGCTTGTATTGCAGCAAGTTGTTATTCAGTTTCAGTTCACTTTGTGTTAGAACCATGCTAGTGATAACAAAACGCTAAGCCTATTTTTCCTTCTATTTGTTATTCAAGTGTCGTTCAATTGTGTTGTGATAGCAAATTGTTGAGCCTCTTTAGCCAACAAGGAGTTAGTGTGATTGATGTTTTCTATTGTGTTAAGAATAAGTTTGCAAGCCTCCTTAGCTACAATTTCTTGTTCAAGGCATGTTAGAAGTGAGTTTTGTTCCAGAAGTTTGAGTAATAAAATCATGAGCCTCCTTTTCCTTGATATAAAATCTCTGATTTCCGTTATTGGTGTTTTACTTTTATGATCTTGATTTCAACTTACATTGAAGTGTGTAGATGTTCGTTGAGAAAGAGTTTATCGAAGTATTTTGTCAGAAAATCTACCTTGTTCATTTCTAGTTTCTCTTGCTTTGCTTATTACTCGAGAAGTTAGAAACGTCTTTAGTTTAAGTTAGTCGTAGTTGAAGTTCTTAAATCAAAAAATCTCAGCTACGGTGTTTGTGTTTTATAAACCTTGTGCTCTAAGCTGATCAAAAAGATAGGCAACTTAGTTTTAGTTTACTTTCTTGAACACCATCAGCAAGAGGGAGCTTCCCCTCCTAATTTGAAGAGCAGTTTATCTGTGCATAGCTATCTGTTTCAAATATGCATACCAGAGGTGCGAATTTAAATGCCAACAGACATATCGCACTCTGACTGTCACAATAAATTGTCACTGCACCTTATTTTATTCCAATATCTGAACATAGTCTCTTAACCCAAATGGCTTCTTTACGAGCATGATTAGCTACCATATACCATGTTTCAGTAGTGGACAAAGAAACTACAGCCTGTCACTTACTCATCCAAATGATTGCACCACCAAATAAAGTAAACACATAAGCACTGGTGGATCGTCTACTATCAATATCACCTACCTAGTCTGAATCCACATAACCATGAATATCAAGGGAAATCTCGTCTTCAGTCATATTACTATGATAACATAAGGAATAATTTGAGGTACCATACAAATATCTGAAGACCCTTTTAACTACATCCGAATGAATTCTACCAGGATTAGAAATTTATTTGGAAATAACTCCTACTGCTTGGGAAATTTCTGGTCTAGTACAAACTATAGCATACATCAAACTTCCAACTGCACTCTAGTAAGGCACTTTTCTCATGTCTTCCATCTCTGATGGAGATGTTGGAAAATAAAAAATAAATAACTTTGTTCCAACTGAAACAAGAACACACAATGGTCTACTATCCTACATGCTAAATCTATATAAAATTGAATTGACATACTTACTTTGGCCAAGCCATATCTTTCTATTCACTCTATCTCTTTTAATTTCCATCCCAAGAATGTGCCTAGTTGCACCAAGATCTTTCATTTCAAATAAAGCAGCAAGTTGAGATTTCATTTATGAAATCATACCTTTCCCTTTGCTAATAAATAACATATCATCAACATATAATGCAATAAATAGGAAATGATCACCATCAATTTTATAATAAACACAATGATCTGATTTAGAACGCTCAAATACCAAACTCAACACATATGCATCAAATTTATGGTACCACATCCTAGGACTTTGTTTTAAGCCATACAAAGATTTCTTCAATTTGCAAACCAATTTACTTTTACCTTTCACCACATTGTGCTCTGGCTGTGTCATATAAATATCCTCCTCCAAGTCACCATGAAGGAAAGCAGTTTTCACATCCGTTTGCTCAACATCTAAATCATAAGCAGCAGCAATAGCAAGCAAAAATCTAATGGATGTCATTTTTACAACATGAGAGAATATCTCACCATAATCAACACTCTCAACTTGAGAGTAACCTTTCACAACCAACCTTGCTTTGTACTTCTTAATACCTCCATCTGAACCAATCTTTTTCTTGAACACTCATTTGTAGCCAACAGGTTTTTGTCATTTAGGAAATGGTACAAGATCTCATGTATCATTCTTTTTCAAAGATGTCATTTCTTCATTCATAGCAATCTTCTAGGATTATGCATCGTTCATACCTAACACCTCTTCTATAGATTTGGGTTCATCCATGTTAGCATTCAAAGAAAAAATGCATCTCCAATCATCAGGTGTATACCTTTTAGGTGGTTGTCTATGCCTTGTAGACCTATGAACATGGTGAGTTGGGGGTTCTTCCTCCTCTTCAAAAAATTCAAAGCTAGATGAGCTCTCCTCAGTTTCTTGTCTATCCATGGGCCTCGATTCAACTTTCTCAGGTGTAGAAAGAAATTGAATCACATCTTCCTGTTTACTTTGTTCTAGATGAAATGTAACAAAAGAAGGCTTCGTTTCTCTAAAAATAACACTTCTACTATATATTACCTTTTGTTGGAAAGGTTCCCAAAGCTTGTATCCTTTAACACCATAACTATATCTGATGAAGATACATTTCACAATCTTGTTATCAAACTTTGTTCACTTCTCCTTTGACACATGTGCATATGCCTCGCAAAAAATCTAAGATGTTTTAATGAAGGCTTGTGACCCGACCATGCCTCTATAGGAATCTTATCAACAAGAGCTGATGTAGAAGACCTGTTAATCAAGTAACAGGAAGTGGCAATAGCTTCAACCTAAAACCTTTGTTCTAGGCCAGCACCACTCAACATGCTCCTAGCCTTCTCTATCAATGTCCTATTCATTCTTTCTGCATTTCCATTCTATTGTGGAGAATATAGAGTTGTCTTTTGTCTATGAATACCACAATCTCTACATAATCTATCAAAATAATTAATGAAAAATTCACCGCCATTATCAGTCCTCAAACATTTTATTTTCTTTCCAGCATGTAACTCAACCATTTCTTTAAATTCTTTAAATCGACTGAAAACTTTAGATTTACTCTTTAGAAAATATACCCATGTCCTTCTACTATAATCATCAATAAATGAAACATAATATGTGGATTTAACAATCGAAGGAACATTTATAGGACCAAACACATCAAAGTGAATAAGATCCAATACACCACAAGATTTATGAGAACTCAAGTAAAATTGAACATGGTTTTTTTTTCCATAAATACAATGCTCTTAGAAATCGAATTCAAGATTACAATCAGACAAACCTTCAACAAGGTTTTTATTTTTCAAGGCCCTTAGACCCTTTTCTCCAATGTGGCCAAGTCTTTGGTGCCATAACATAGTTTTCTCTGCAGGTAACTTTGTTTCAAAAGAAAGAGCACCCTTGGGTACCCAAAAGCCATGACCATTTTTTGAAGGTGAAACCCTCACTTCTTCCACAAACTTGCTTTTCACATAAGTACTATTACACTCAATAATGCATGCATCAAGCTTATACAATGTACCATATCTAACACCTCTAGCAATCACCATAGTACCTCTAACCATCTTGCATCCTAGATCAAAAAATACTACCTGCACACCTGCATCTATTAGTTTGCTCACATATAACAAATTTTGTGCTTATCTAGGGATATGCAACACACCATTAATCCTTTTTATTCTACCATCAAGAAACCTGATTTTAACTTTACTACAACCAACGATGTCTAAATGAGAATCATCACCCAAGTACACCTTACCTCCATCAAATTCTTCATATTCAAAAAACCAATCTTGATTAAAGGTCATATGGAAAGATGCACCTGATTCAATTAACCATGCATCATTACCCACACGAGTTGTGAAAGCTGCAATGAATGTGTCACCATCTTCCTTCTCGAACTCAGAATTAGAATCTATAGACATCCAAATTTGAACACTTAATTTATCCAAATTTATCACTTTTCATCTAAACATCCTCTTATCCGAGTTAATTAAGTAATATTACTATTATTTAATTAATATCCTTAATTCTGCCAAATCCCTAAGGTATTTATTAATTAAATACCTTACCCTCTTTAATCCCCTTTTCATCAAATGAATTAAATAAATATTACATTTATTTAATTCCTCACATGTCATTTTTATCTAATCCTAATCCATCTCCTAATCTTCATTAAGGATGTGCACATGCCTAATCCTTATTAGGATGTGTCATATCCTCCAACTTTTGCAAGTTGGCTTCTAATCCTCATTTATCCTTTAATTACAATTAATTAATCTTAATCGTACCTTGGTCAACTCTCTCCATCCCCCAAAGAATTTTTAATTTCTTTATTCCTCCAAGAATCCCCTTTCCCATGCATCTTCTAGAACCTTTGACTTGTCACATCAAGTCACATGTGACAAATTCCCACCTTTTGGGAACATTGTTATCCACCGTGATTCTTCCAATCATTGTGAATTTTTAATTCACTTTTATTCACCCAAGATTTTTCCATCTCCCTATGTACTTGGAAGGTGCTTGTCCTTCCCTCCACCTCTCATGTACCTTTTGGCCACCTCACTTACACCTCATCTCCCCTTAGCCACTTCACCATCCACATGTCAAGATGTGAGGGCTTGTGAGTTCTCAACTCACCATAGCCCTTCATCTTGACCTTGTTGGATGAATCTCCACCGTTGAATTCTCTAGAGAATTCAAATTCTCCTATAAATACCCCCTCCTCAAGGGCATTTTGAACACTTAGCCATTTTGAAACCTTATGCTGCCAATTTGCATTTTCAACACTTTTTGATTGGAGTAACCTTATGCTACCAATTTGCATTCTCAAGCACTTTCTATCATTAAGCCATCCAATTTGATCATTTTTCACATTCAATCTTGCATTTAGCCACTCAAGAAGCCATCTAAGGAGCACACAAATCCATCAAAATCAAGGGCCAACCAAGGAGTCTTCAATAGCAAGGAAGGTATAATCATTTGCATCTCGTTTCATCTATTTTCCTTCTTGTTTTATCACTCTTTAGGCTAATCATTGAAGTGTTCTTAGTATTTTATCACTTGCATTCTCAGTTATTTTGTACATTAGAGTAGGGTAAAATTTCAAGGTACACATTTTTGGCACGCCCGGTGAGACCCACAAATGGGTTCTTGCATTTAACCTTCATTTTTGTTAAGAATTTTGTAGGAAAAGGTCACAAAAAAGCAGAAGTGCCCTCTGTCCTACTGCAGAAAAGCGAAAGTGCCCTCTGCTTTACCGCAGAAAGGCGGAAGCGCCCTCTGTCCTACTGCAGAAAGGCGAAAGCGCCCTCTGCTTTACCGCAGAAAGGCGAAAGCGCCCTCTTGTCCGCTGTAGAAAGGTGGAAGTGCCCTATATCTGACAGTTTCATTTTCTTCTAACAGTTTGCTGCAGTTAGGTGTATACATAGAAGGTTTTTTCTAACACTTTCTTGCAGTAGGGCGTACAAATTTTCTTTTTAAAAATTTGATAAAGTTTCCTGCAAAGGGGCGGATACGCCCTTTCATCTTGAAAGGTTTTTTTTCCTCCAACCTCTTGCTATAGAAAGGCAGAAAGGCCCTTTAATCTTGCTACAAAAAGGCAAAAGCGCCCTTGTTTTGCTGCAGAAAGGTGGAAGCGCCCCTGTTTTGCTGCAAAAAGGCGGAAGTGCCTCCATCTTGCTGCAGAAAGCAGAAGCGCCCCTGTTTTGCTGCAGAAAGGCGGAAGCGCCCCCATTTTGGCTGTAGAAAGGCGGAAGCGCCCCTGTTTTGCTGCAAAAAGGTGGAAGCACCCCTATTTTGCTGTAGAAAGGTGGAAGTACCCCAAAATAGCACAGTTTGGAAGGTAAAACAGTCATCTTAGCATCGTTTTTGCTCTCATTTTTAGCTATTTTCAAGTAATAACCCTCTAACATTATTTTGTCAAGGATATTGGTGTTTTTTGCTAACGTTTTGCAGCATATTATGGCATAATTGACCAAAAACGAAGGAGAAGATAACTAACATTTGCTTGCAGGGCCATCTATTTGATCAAATTTCTAAAAAACTATCATTGTTGTTTGCACATAGTCTAATTAGGGGGAAGTAACCTTTATTGCTTGTTGTGCTTGTCTACTATTGTGTCACCCAAGGGGGCATTAATTTGTTTTCACTTTCCCCTTTGCACTTTGTGTGAGCCTGGGGAGTAGTTGAAAGCAGTTAGTGTCTTCTTTTTAGTGGGACTGCTTGGGGATTTCATCACCCCAAGGGACGATTCCAACCACGCGTACTAGCGGGGTATATAAAGGGGGGAGAATGAAAGTTGTACCCCAATCCAGTCACGTCGGAATTGGTGGAACGTCGAAGCTAGGGTGATACCTAGATAGACGTGAAGAGTTGGTCTGAGCTTTTCAGTATCTCGCTGGGGTTCCCGACTCACGCTTGTGACAGGCTGGTGTTCACAGATGTGCCTCACGTACTGAGAGTATATCGAAGACTCCCTAGAAGTCTTGTGCATCCTAGATTAAGACCTTGCCTGACCATACCTATAACATTAATCATAGGATTGTGCTTGTTTGAAGTGTTTTCTTCTAAAAAAAACCCATGAAATTTTTGATACATTGGCCTTACTTTATCATTTTGAGTCATTGCCATAGCTATTGCCATCAAAACCAAGCTCTGTCTTATTGCAGAAAGGTGAAAGCACCCTCTATTTTGCTGCAGAAAGGCGAAAGCGCCCTCTATTTTGCTGCAGAAAGGTGGAAGAGCCCTCTGTTTTGCTATAGAAAGGCAGAAGTGCCCCTGCTTTACTGCAGAAAGGCGGAAGCGCCCCTGATTTTGCTGCAAAAAGGCGAAAGTGCCTCTGTTTTACTGCAAAAAGGTGGAAGCGCCCCTGATTTTGCTGCAAAAAGGCGGAAGCGCCCCTGATTTACTACAGAAAGCTATCAACACCCCTGATTTTTGTTGCAGAGGGGCGGATTTTCCCTCCTAAACACCCGAAATCACCCCATTTGGATCCGTTTAGCCTCTAAACCATCATTTAATCATTCCCAACCATTATCTCATCATCCCAAGCCTCTGTTTCATCACTTTAAGTCTCCCAAAACCTCTATTTGGTCCATTTAAATCTCCATCCTATCACTCCAAATCTTTGTTAACCATTCTAAATCCCTACTCATTCTCCACAATCATCTTCAATCCACCCGTTCATTCTAATTTCCTCATATTCCGTTCAAAGGTCCACACCATCACTTACTGAATATCATCATTTTACCATTTACATCACCAAACACCACTCATAACCAAATAGACTTAAACATGTATTACAAAGTGGTTACCCAAATTGACCATAGCACTTGAATTTGATTATTAGTCTTTAACTTTGACCCTAATCAATTCGCTTCCATCTCGAGGTGAATTCGGTGTCTTAAGTTATCATCCTCGGCCCAATCAATCCATTCTTATCTTAAGGTGGATTCGGTGCTATAATCATCCTCTTAATCAATCAAAGCTCTAGGTCACTAAGGGTAATTTCCTTTGATCAAACTTAAGGTCTCTCTCACATCTTCCATCATCCAATCATACCCATCCAATAATCCAAATCTATCAAAACCAATCATTCGATCAAATTGTCCAATCAATCAAATCACATCCGTTCAACCAATTCTATCCTATTGATCTTAATAATCCAATCCAATTCAATCAAAATCCAATCTTGCCAAATCCAAATCCGATCCCATCAAAATCAAAATCAATCCCATTGCATCATCCAATCATACCAATCTGAACTTTAATCCAATCCTGATCTAAGCTTGACTTAAATCCTGATTTGAGCTTTAGTCCATCATCTTTGATCCATTTTATTTATCTTATCATCATAATGAATCCTCATCCTCCATCAATAGTAGTCAAGGGAAACCCTAATTACGTTGACAACAATAACGAAAGTTTTGTCGATCAAGAGGTATACGACATAGATCCCCTTGACACTATCATATCTAGTAAGCTTTCTCCACCCACTTTCCAAAATCTAATTACTCCCATGAGCTATCCTGTTATGTCTTCATACATGCCTAATCATGCTCCTTATGCCACCTTTGACAATGGATATCTAGTATCTTCTGCATCCCCATATTTGTCATGTCCTTCATCTACATCATCCTCTTATACAACATCTACATCCTCTTATCCTAATTTTCCATCCCAATACTCCTATTACAATTCCCCATCCATGTCCCCCTATCATAATCCTCTTTCCCAATCTTCCTACTCCTACATCCACACCTTTTACCTTAATCCCACATCCACATATCTCCTCATCCTAATCCACCATCCCAATACCCTATTATAATCCATCCCCCACATCCTCTTGTCCCACTACACCACCTATATCCTCTTGTCCTAATCTACAATCCATGTCCCCCTATCTTAATTCACCACTCCAATATCCTTACCTTAACCCTCCATCCAATCCTAGTCCTCCATCTACTCCTAGTCCTCCATCCAATCCTATTCATCCATCTACTCCTAGTCCTCCATCCAATTCTAATCCTATATCGCATTTCATAGTCCGGCGACGCAATCTTCTATTCCTCTTATCTAACCTCTAGTCCACCACCAATCCATAACCCCTCATCCATTTCTACCACCCTAGCCAAGCCAACCATATGCAAGTCTCTCATTTCAGAAGTTCTCCAAGGACTCATTACAAAGAAGCCATCCCTAACTCCACATCTTGAAGTCATGGAACCATGCCATCTTGATCCATCATCCACGGTCACTAGTGATGAGACCCTTCTCCCTACCACACCTATCATTGTTGTTACCACCCCTAACACTGATCAAACCATTGAAACCATTGAACCCACATCTACTCTTCTTCATGAGAGCCACTGGAACTCATCAAAGACACCCAATGCCAATCCAATTCTCTACTCTTAGATCCACCCAAATCCAATCCACTCTCCCACTCTAGTAGCACCAAACCCATTCCAATGAACCTCAGAATCTCCATCCATCCATCTCTCCCTCACCAAGAGTCCCAACAAGACTACACATGCCTCCCTGCACATGACATGAGTCACGCCAAGAGTCTAATCCAAAGCATGCCAACATATCCCCTTCTCTAGATCAAGATCCTACCATCCCATCTAGTCCACCTCAAGATCACAGTCCCCCATCCATTCCATCCCATGATCCCCTTGTCATTCAAGCTTCCATTGCTCCATCTCCATCGCATGAGCCTACTACCACAAATCCAAATCCTATCATATCCCTTGATCCCCCTCCTGATACCACCCATCCAAATGCTGCTATCCCATCATCTCCATCTCATAATCCCCCATCATCGCCTAAAACTTCTATCCCCACACCACTTGCATATCCCCTTGGTACCCTCACATTCTTCCATGGTGGTCTCCTCGCAGAAGAAAAACAAAGCATATACACCAACCCTCCTCTTCCACCTAATAATGAACTCGCATCATTCTTCCATCATAACAAAAATCTTGTCCTAGATCGAATGCTCAAGAGATGAACTATCAAGGAAAAGGTTTAGGCCTTCATGAGCAAGGTATTATAGAGCCCATCCAAGCTAAAGAACATTTGTATCTGCAAGGTCTTGGATGTACTACTCATGACTCACAATCCAAAAATGTTGGTACAACCTCTAGACATCCTCAACAAGCCTTTTTCAAAAGAAATGTTAGCTCTTCCCATTGCTCCACCAGACCATATGTTGCCATCCCTCCTCCCTCTGTCAGACACCTAAAACAACTGGCCCATATTCCTCCTTCATCTACTTCCATCCATTTTGGGGTCCTGCAATCCCTCCATCCACCATCTCCCATCCTTCATCTACTCCATCCATCTTGGGTTCTTATGTCCCTCCACCCACTATGTCTGCTTTCGGTCCCTATATCCCAAAATCACCTCCTCCATCTCGTCCTATCCATCCTTTCATCCATTCATCACCTATCCATCTCATCCATCATAAACATCCTAATCAGGATCAACAAAGGCACAGACCTAAAAATCCTCCATCTACACATAATCCTCATACTCCTACCTCCACTCCACATCATCCATCGCCTCACACCCATCCCATTGCTACTAAAAGCACTTTCATTGTTAAAGATAGAATGCATAAATCCAAGCATCCACATGAATCTATGGCTCCCCATGTCCCCTCCAAAATACATGGTGAAGAAAAGAAAAATCTACATCTACATCAAATTTGTAGGCCACAAAGACCCACCAAAGCAAAGATCAAAACCATGTGGATCCCAAAGAAAAAAGATGCAATGCCATCACATGAAAAATCTGTAAGAACATCCAAAGTTGCTAATCCAAAAGCTAGTCATACACCCCTTTCATCTCCTAAGTCTGTTTTGGGTCCTTATGTTCCAAAGTCACCACCCCATTATCCACACATTCTCCATCCATTAATCCTCTTATCTTTTCACATCCACCACCACATGTGCCAATGTTGGTCCTAAACACATCTCCCCATCACATATCCACCCCATCATTCCATCCATACCATTTTCAACATCCCACCCATTACCCCACATATCTCCCCCATCAAATCCCTCTAATTCATCCTCTTGCATAATCCACTTATCCTCATAAGGTTGTACCAACATCCAACAGTTGGTTCGAACATGGGCTCTTAATACCTCATATAGAACTTGATGCTTGAGTCCTTCATCCATATCCTCATCATATATCTTCTAAATTCCCTTATCCACATCCCTATCCTTATCCATTTTCATCCCCCTACAATCCATAAAAATTCAAAAAAGTCAAAAATCCAAATAAAATAAAATAAATAAAAATAAAATAAAATAAAATAGTAAAGAGAAATAATTCGTCCAATGGTGAAAACTTGTAAAACAAGCGCCTTGGATAAGTACCATGATGAAAACTTAGCAAACAGGCGTCATGCGTAAATCCCCATCTGCACTTGTGGGCAACTTCCTGATATGCATTCCCTCCATCCACTATGCACCCGTCTTCCTGTTATCCGTCCTCTTCATGAATCCCCCCATCCTACCTATCTTCTGCATCCTACCATCATATCCCATTTATCTCCCATCCCTCCATCCTTCTTGTGATCTTGATCAAAATAGGGGCACCTATCTATGCATGCTTTGGACACCTATTGGTATACATTCCCTTCATCCATACTCTATCATATTCCTTAGTCACCCATCCTATCCTCATCTAGTTATCTCCTTTATCTTCCCATCCACTTGTCTTCTATCCCTCATGCATCCTCATATATGACATATCTAGAGTGGGGGCATCTGCTTCCTTTGTGACATAATCCTTGGAGACATCATCTATCCTAGCATCCCTTTCATCTCCCAATCCTTCTGTCCCTATCCATTTATCACAACATCCCTTCCATCTCCCCATCCTTATCATTGTATCCATCTATCCTAGCATCCCTTTCATATCCCAATCCTTATATTCCCATCCATCTAAACAATCCCTCCCATCCCCCATCCCTATATCTCTATCCATTCTTTCATCTTTATCCTCATACCATCTCACAATCCCTTGTCATTGGTATCTGACTATAGGCCTCCCCCCCATGCAACCCAATTCCATTTATCTCATCGTCATCACCCCTGCTTCTCTTGCACATCTTTCCAATCTCTTCTCACTTTTCATCAGTCATCTATCTATCATATCATCCTCCCAAGTCATTTTACTGCTTTGGATAACTATCCCATCCCTGAGCTTTATGTGATCATCATCATCCTATCCAATCCAATAGGTCTATCCTATCTTGTCATATCGGTCCCATCTTTTTATACACTTATCCTATCATCTTATCATCCTTTATCCATTGTTTTCCTTTGGTCTTGACAAACTACGTTGCCCCTGCGCTTTCATGTAGGCAAGGTTGATCATTTGATCTGCCCCTAGGGTTCCATCATCGATCTTCATTGTCCACTTTTCTCTTTTATCATCTATCATCGGTCTTTCTTCTTTTTCCATCCTGTCATCCATCGAAGTTTTCATCATGGTCCGTCGTCAGTCTCTTGTCGAACTATGTTGCCCCTGCGCTTTCACATAGGCAAGGTCGATCATTTGATCCACCCCCTAGGTTCCATCATTGATCTTCATTGTCCACTCCGCTCCTCTATCATCTAGCATCGGTCTTTCTGCTTTCTCTGTCCACTCCTATATCGTCTATTGTTAGTCTTGGATTTTGTCTATTCGTTCCTTGTCATCTGTCATCATCATTCATCATCCTCTTTCTACTTTTATCCATGGTCAGTCGACAGCCTTTTACTGAACTACGAGGGCTCTGCATTTTCACGTAGGCAAGGCTAATCTTTGATCGGCCCCCGAGCCCCTAGGTCTTTAGGTTGTGTCAGTCTCATGTCTTGTCTCCCTTGTGTTGTGTCGTCAAGCTATGCCTTTATCTAGCTGGTTCTTAACAAACAAGACCCACTTATATCAGGAGATCCAATCGATTTTGTGTTTAGTATCCATCATCTTTAGTCTCAACAGGATGCATCCTTCCTAACAGACCTCGTCAACCCCATCCATCCCTTTTGATCATATGGCAAAGGACATTTGAACTTGATTGTGATATTTTGATACTTTTGGATTTTGTTTATCATTTGAGCTCCCTATCATCCCTTGTCAAGGCCGCCATGATCCATCATATTATGGTGTGTTTTGACTGGTCAACATAGGGGCATATCTTGATCTTTTTGTCTATTTTTTTCTTCTTGGTTGTTCCACGTAGTACCTACCAAGATCCCTGAGGTCTTGTGTTATGCTGGGGCATCCTTTTGTGCTTGTGGTTATCTCAATACCTGGCCTGACCAAGGTCTTTGTGACTTTGGGGTGTTGGGATAGCCTTCTTGTCTGTTGTGTTTATTTCATGCATTAGACACTATGCATGGTTCCACATACCACAGCTGGTGTTGTTGTTGTCTTATGCTATAAGCAAAACTTCGATTGCTCAGAAGATGTGTAAATTGCATTAGGATTGCATTTCATTTTCCATTCTATCGTCTTGCATGTATCCCCCCATCCATTCATCCTTCATCCTTATCTCACATCTCTATCCAATCCCCATCCATTCCATTTAGCCTGAATCATCTAATCATATCCTTGGTCTTGTTCTCAGTCTTGTTACAAGTGTGGATCCAATCATCTTCATTATCATCATCATCATCCCATTTTATTCTTCCATATCCCTTTAGTGTTGTTTTGGGATGTATCCTTCCCTCATCAACAACACTTTTGTCATCATCATTGGGAGGCATTCTTCCCTATCCTTTAGTGGTGTTTTGGGATGTACCCTTCCCTCATCAATACCACTTAGTGGGATGTATCCTCCCCTATCTTCATGATTCATTGACAACACTCCATCCATCACCAACCCCTTTTGGCTTGTACCTTGACTAGGGCAACATCATCTTCATCTTTGCATCTGTTTGTGCTTCCCAACCTCCTGTTGCCTTTTCATCCTTTCATATCCATCCCTTTACATCCTCCTCCTCATTTCCCATTTCTTCATCTCATCCATTTCGAGAGCACATCTGTGTTCTCTTGAACCCACATGTCCTCTCAAGGGGGCATCCTCAATCCCTACTCTTCATCTTCACCCCCATCATCTTTCTTCCTAGTCATCCCTTGGATGACTGGGGCGTCTTTTCCAATCTAACCATCTCCTTCTGGGTTCTATATTTTAATATTCTTTGAAATTATGCTACTTCGTAACACCATCTCAAAAAGGGGCAAAATGTAGACATCCAAATTTGGACACTTAATTTATCCAAATTTATCACTTTTCATCTAAACATCCTCTTATCCGAGTTAATTAAGTAATATTACTATTATTTAGTGTGTCCTTAATTCGCCAAATCCAAGTATTTATTAATTAAATACCTTACCTCTTTAATCCCTTTTCATCAAATGATTAAATAAATAATACATTTATTTAATTCCTCACATGTCATTTTCATCTAATCCTAATCCATCTCCTAATTTCTTCATTAGGGATGTGCACATGCCTAATCCTTGATTAGGATGTGTCACATCCTCCAACTTTTGCAAGTTGGCTTCTAATCCTCATTTATCTTCTAATTACTAATTAATTAATCTTAATCAGTACCTTGGTCAACTCTCTCCATCCCCCAAGGAATTTTTAATTCCTTTTTATTCCTCCAAGAATCCCCTTTTCACATGCATCTTCTAGAACCTTTGACTTGTCACATCAAGTCACATGTGACAAATTCCCACCTTTTGGGAACCTTGTCTTATCCACCAGATTCTTCCAATCATTGTGAATTTTTAATTCACTTTTATTCACCCAAGATTCTTCCCATCTCCCAATGTACTTGGAAGGTACTTGTCCTTCCTCCACCTCATGTACCTTTTGGCCACCTCACTTACACCTCATCTTCCCTTAGCCACTTCACCATCCACATGTCAAGATGTGAGGGCTTGTGAGTTCTCAACTCACCATAGCCCTTCATCTTGACCTTGTTGGATAAATCTCCACCATTGAAGTCTCTAGAGAATCCAAATTCTCCTATAAATACCCCCTCCTCAAGAGAATTTTGAACACTTATCCATTTTGCAACCTTATGCTGCCAATTTGCATTTTCAACACTTTTTGATTGGAGTAACCTTATGCTACCAATTTACATTCTTAAGCACTTTCTATCATTAAGCCATCCAATTTGATCATTTTGCACATTCAATCTTACATTTAGCCACTCAAGAAGCCATCTAAGGAGCACACAAATCCATCAAAATCAAGGGCCAACCAAGGAGTCTTCAACAACAAGGAAGGTATAATCATTTGCATCTTGTTTCATCTATTTTCCTTCTTGTTTTATCACTCTTTAGGCTAATCATTGAAGTGTTCTTAGTATTTTATCACTTGCATTCTCAGTTATTTTGCACATTAGAGTAGGGTAAAATTCCAAGGTACACAGAATCAAATTTCTTTTTTTTCTTCTTCTTTTCTTCTTTGCATTCCTTACGAACATGTCCAGGCTTACCGTAGTTCTAACAAATAACTTTGTTCTTTCCAGGAGATTTAGATCTCCCCCTAGACTTGGATTTGTCACACTTCTCATTTTTCTTTCCTTTTTCCTTAGGTTTTTCGCTAAAATTTAGGGCCTCCTTGGTAGTGACGAATACTTTCCTCCTCATCTCTTCAGAAAGCAAAGAGCCCACCACATCTTCAGTCTTCAAAATAGCAGAAGTAATCCCAATAGCCATAACAAGAGAATCCCATGAATTAGGAAAAGAACAAAGCAAGATCTGGAATTTCTCCTCCTCATCCATTTTGACACCAACTGATGCCAATTGAGCCACAAACATATTGAATGCTTCTAGGTGGTTTGTGATTCCTCCACCCTCTTCCATTCTGAAGGAATACAATTTATTCCTCAAGAAAATCTTGTTCACTAAAGATTTGGCTTGATACATCTCACCAAGCTTCTTCCATAGTTTCTATGCAAAGGTCTCCTCATGGACATTAATTAAAATAGAGTCTTCCAAACACAATCTAATTATACCCTTGGATTTATGGTCCATAACATCATATTAAGTAGCCTGAGTAGGATCTGTAGGCCTTTAAACATTCTCATCAATAGTATCCCACATATCTCGATCTATCAAAAGATCCTCCATCTTCAACTTCCACATTTCAAAATTATTTCTAGAAAATTTATTCACCTTTATTCTCCTTGATAAACTTGCCATCTTAAAATTCCTACAACAAGATCACAAAGTATCTTCTACACAATCTCCCACTCAAACCTAGATTAGTCCAAAAAACCCAAAAAACCACAACTAAAACCAAAGGTGATTAGGCTCTGATGCCACTCGTAAGGAAGTTAAGGTAGTGGAACAACTTCCTACACTAATCTTGAGAGGAGAATAATGCAAAAAATTTATAGAACTTTAATAGTTATAGAAACTTAAACAAAAATAAACACACATATCATGCATACCACAACACAATGATTTACGTGGGGAAAACCCTTTTGGGAGAAAAACCCCACACTCCAAAAGCCACCCAATATATTATTCAAAAATCACAAAGATTACAATATAGTTGCAAAGCAAGCTTCTCATAGGAGTATCACCACCAAAGATCAAGAGACAACACGACTACTATCAGACTCTCATAATACAACACCATCTCTACCATAGTCATAATACAATGCCCTCATAAAATAGGGTTACATTCTAGGGCAAGATAGACCAATAAAATATCCACCATTAGATCTAAAACCTAATAATTAATGGTCTAGATTTGCAATGTATCATTTATCTAATGTATGTTAGCCATTTTAGAAGTTTCCTAAAAAAGTTAACAAAATATTCTTTACATGCATCCCACTCCTCTCCCTTGATGCCATTGTATATTACACCTATCGATGTAACTAGGGGAAATATATATATATATCCTATCAACAATAATTTATATAATTGCAAGGTCGAGACACAATTTCCGAACACAAATTGAATGATAAATTTTTCAAGTCTTGATGTTTCTTTGCGTCAAACCCATACCCTAGTTGTAAGCTTCTAGTTTTATGTGAAATAAAACCCTAGTTGGTAAGAAAACCTATTACCATGGAGCCTCCATGAGCCCAAACCTTAGAGGAAAAGACAATACCTCTTTCCCAGGACCTTGTTGACCACTTAAAACCCTCAACATCTGACAAACCCAAGGGTCAGCTATTATTCCGAGGCACCCAAATTGCAGATGGCCTGATTAAAAAACAATGTAATATCAAAGACGCCACATTAACATATACCAGATGGGCACAATTCAACTATTGGTTTGGGAACAGAAATTGTGGTATACCCATTAGTAACCCTTGGAGATTAGAAATGGGTAAATTGGTAGTGCCTAATGTCTACATGGCTATTGATCTTCTAAGAGCAATGGTAGCCAACTATGACCCAATCTCTATGGTTGTGAGAACCTATGATGGAGTTCAAATGGTAAAGGTCACCAGGGGTGAAATTGTTGAATTCTTCAAACTAACTGAATGGAGTGAAGACATGGTCAAGATGGATGAGAAGGAACTAAGAGCTAAGTATGAGAAAGTAAGGAATACTTTCAAAATCTCAGTCTTGCAACATATTTTGGCATATGTGAAGGGACAAGGGAAATTCATCTTAGGCCCATCTGATAAGGAGCCTTTCCCTATAAATTACTTTGTGACATATTTCCAAAGGATATTTTATTCCTTATGCCAAATCTCATGGTTTGATCTAGCCACAAGCATTCCCATAGCTAAGATGTATATCGCTACCCATATTCAACACCCTACATGTAATACTCTTTATTACTTTGGATCATACTTGGTTGAAATGATACATGAGGGTTTGGTTGCATTAAAGAGTGACTAGAATGGGGTAAGATTTTGGTGGTACTCTTTGTTCATGCTTATATTTCTCTACAAGGGAACTATATTCTTTGGAAATGATATGACATTGGTTAGGACAAAGGGTGATATGGATTTAACTATCCAATGTTGGACTAGACTCCTTGATAGAAATAATCACAAATCTAGTTTTGTGGTGTTTGAGAATATTTTTTCTTCCAAACTGAGGAGGGCCCTGATTATGAATATTCCAAGGATACTTGCAGAATTACATGATTTCTTGAGGCCTAAAGATAGAAGGCTTGATTTGAACATTGAGCACAATTGGGGAGATGTGATTCCCTGCCCAAGATACGCAAGTCTTAGGGTTTATGGCACAAGTGTTGCACCTCATATACTTTCTAGGGATGTGCCACTAAGAATTGGTTTCCTTGAAGTGATGTGATAGTTGGGAGATGTAGAGGACAATCACTTGCAAAATCAGAGGAAGGGAACCCTTTTCCCTGCATACACCATCTTTTCTGAATTTTTTATGGAGGGAGGACGGAAAAAAATTGTTAATATACTCAAACCACTTGAGATGAAGAGGGTCAAAGAAAGAAATCATGATCCAATGGGTTTCATGGTAGGGCTAAAGGCCAAGATCCAAAGCTATAAATTTATCCACAACTTCTACTTTCCTCAAGATGTAATTAGGAATATTTTTTATTTTCAAGTATAGGATGATAGGAAAATGAAATGGATTACCTTCAACAAGTTAGAGAAGGAAATGTGGGAAAAATACCCATAATTTTCAGCTCTTAAAGATATAGATAATGAAATCTAGAGGATTGAGTATGTGTTTCAAAATTTTGAGCAAGTAGTTGGGAGCTTGAAGGAGGAAAGGTTGATTCAAGAGAAGGGGAAAGTTGTGGTAGGGGAGGAAGAAGATAAGGGCAAGGCCCTGTGATGGAGGAAAGACCTACCTACCAACCCCCAAAGAGAATACTTGTATTGAAAAGGAGGGATAGGGTAAAGGAAAAGCAAAAAATAACCACCTCTTCTCAACAAGAGGGGTCAAGAATGCCTTTGCCTACACATGAAATGCCACCATTGTCTCCCCCAAGGTCTACTACTCTTGAAGTTATTGAACTTGATTCACTGCCCAGGGTATCATCACCACCAAGGCAGCCACCTCGGAAGAAACAAAAGGTAGAATCAAGTAGTTTGGTGGATTATCCAGAGGATTCTGAGGGTGAGATACTTGTTACTGAGGAAGAAATGCAGCAAGGTATTCCTTCTCCCCCTAGGGAGATAGTGCCATAAGAAATGGGCCTCATACTGAGCAAGGTGGACCTCACTGGTATGAATAATATTGATGATGTGAGAGAAGAGGCTTGTAAGCAGTTTATGGATGATGACTCATTTGTCAAATCACCTACTTTCATGGAATTTGCATGGAGAGCAAAAATAGAATAGTATGTTAATAACATTTCCAAGAAGAGAAGCCTAAACCCTCAATTGCTTGATAAGGTCATTGAAGCTCAAGTTAGGAAAGAGATGAAGGCAAGTTTTCAAAGCATCATACCACAATAAGATAGAGAATTGGTAAGAAATAGTGGTCTTGTTCTGCCGCCAGAGTGGGGTCTTGCCTTTGCTATTACTTTTGATGCAATGAAGAGATGTGACAGGCCACTCTACTCCACAGAAGAAGAAGCAACAATTGCTTTGCAGGGGTCTTCTTTTAGCGAGCAATGGGATACACTGGCAATTTGGGCCCTAGCCCCAAATACAAAGAAGCCTCTAGTTGCAGAGCCATCTATAGATTAGAGGGGAGGACTAATTATCAAAAGAGTGTCAGAAACCCCTGCAATTGAAGTAGCCACTATGTCTATGAATGTTGCCCAATTTACAAAGGAAACAGTGGAGCCTGTAACTGAGGAAAGAGACAAGTTTAGAAAAATGTATAATGACTTGATGGTTGAATACAACAAAGGTAAACAAAAGATTTTAGAATTGTAAACATAAATGACACTGTTGAAAGAAAAGATGCAAAATATGCAAACCAATGTGCCCATGCAAATAGACTTTGCTTGTTTTTCTTCACCTCAAGAGCATGTGCCATTTTCCCCTATTCCCTCCCTAGAAGTCTCAATGGAAATTATGCCATATAATTTGGGAAATGTACCAATATTAGTTGAAGGACCAAGTTCTTCAGGTGCACATCAAACTAAGGAAATCAGCAGGGAAGACTTGATTGAGAAGCAAAAGAGTTATGAAGAAAGATGAAAACAACAAGATGGATTGATTCTTTCCAACAATCTAAAGATTGTGACAGTGGTGTTGGAGCATCTCAACAAAGGAAATGGCAAGAGATTGATTAGAATCCACACTAATTATTCCTCCATGTTTGATGTTGTAAGAAATTTTGATAGGGATAAAGAAGTGGCTATCCCACTAATGGAGAAATGGACTCCAAGGTACCAAGATCTTAGGCTTATGGTTGTTGGGTCTAAGCATGATGCAAATAAGCCAGACAAAATTTAGCCCACCCTTAAGCTTGTAAGTGGAATCCAAGAATTTCAAGGAAAAATTAAGCCATTGGAGGCAAGAATAAGAGAGTTGGTTAGGAGGTTTCATGAGTTGAATTTTTGTCTTCTCCCTGACATCCTAAATGAAAATGGTGAGATCAAATCCCTACAGCATTGGAAAGATCAAGAAAATGAGGTGATCTTGCAACTCAAGGGGCCTTAATTTGTGAAGGAACTGACATGTGGATGCTAAGGAGTAGTATGGACACGCTCACCCAAGCAAGGGTTTCCCTTGAGGATTTTTAGAAGGAAGCCAACCAAGTAGTGACCAAGTATGCTCCATACAGGGCAAAAGCTGACAAGCTTATTGAATTTAATTGGCCTTTTAAGGAGGAATTTCAGCTTTAGAAAGACAAATATCTTGATGTCCTAGATGAGTAGGTTGTTGAGGTGGGGTGGTAATTGAAATTTTGGTTATGTGTATGCAACAATGGGAATTACAATAAGGAGAATACAATACATGGCCTGAAACTAGTACAAATTAGGCCTTAGATACAACAATGCTAAAATATTGTATTCTCCTAGTTTAAAATTGATGACATGGATTGCAGACGTGGAGGTGCTTTGGTTTCTTCCTCTTTCTTCATTTTATGCTTTTCTTCTTTAAGGCTTGGCGTATGTGAAAATAATTTTGGGAGCACATGGATAAAATGATGCAACTAAATGATGTCTCTTGGAAGGCGGGACAAATCTTCATTGACAAATGCAAATGGTTTTTTTCCCACATGATATTTTCACTCCTTTGAGTTGTGAATGTAACTACATTGGGGAATATGTTTTGTATTGGTGAAATGAGATTAGTACATGTGTGCATTCTAACATGAAGCTTTTTTTCTCCTTCATTTATATAAGAAGGAATTCACAACCAAATGTACAAGTTGTTGATTGATCAAAGAGCAATTTTGTAATAGAAGATACAAAGAATGGTCTAAGGTTTTGTCTTAGGTTTTTGGAGTTTTGTTGATACGCATTTGTAATTTTTGATAACAATGCTAGCATTTGAATATAGAAGATGGTGCAAATTCAAGGCCATTTGTCTCCTGATGTAGTCATTATATGAGTTATCAATAAAATGATCAAGGGTTGTTTTATTGGTTTTCATTGTGTTCCAATGATATATGGATTTCATCTTTGTTTTAATTCAAAGAATTAATTAAATTGCTTCGATGAAGCTATAGGTTCATATAATTTGAGTATCAAGATTTGTATAAGAAGTTTTGGTCTAGAATATAATGATGTGATATTGTAATACAGTATTGTAAAAGCTTTGCGATGCTAAGTATTAAATTGTTATCCAATTATACTTGTATGAAAATTGCCTTTGTTTCCTAGGTTAAGGCACTGGTATGGGTTGTTTATTTGTGATATCATTTCTTGATCATTCAACAGTAATATAAATTCAAAATCAAACTTTCTATTGAGATGTAATTGTTAAATGTTTCATGGTGAATCACTTATTCTCTACTCTAGATGTTAAATGTGTAAAGAATTTGCCAAATTCTTGAAAGATCTCATCTACTAAGCTTAAGTTGTGAGAATGCATTTGTTATTTGCAATGTACTTGGTTACTAGGTGCATGAATCTATAGGTACATTGTGGGTTCACCCTCTTGGGTTTTGTAGAGCCCAAAGTGCAGGAGTAAATCATTGTAGCTTTCACTCATTCATTGGCCAATCCCTTCAGGTTGCTAAGAATTGGAAATGGAAATTCCATAGGATTCCTTGAAGATCAACTTGGTTCTTAACCAACAATTTGATGACATAACACTGGCTACAAGGACCTATACTTGTCCTATTATTTTTTCAATAAGTACTTTAATGTACTAATTTACCTTGGTACAAGGGTATAACACCTCTACGAGAAAATGTGAAAATGTAAAGAATAATAAATCTCAGTCTCCACATTTTAGTCGCCACTAAGATTTATTATTCTTCACCCCTTAAGATATACAATACATTATTTTAGTTTACAAATGGATTTGGTGGTAAAAAAAACTATGCATTTAATTGAGAACGACCTTGATAAGGTTTATAGACACTTTGTGATAACAAGGAAATGAATTCAAGAAATGCAGTGGGTCACCTAATTCTTATTTAGTTAGGAAAGGTTAATTCTTAATATTTATAAATGTGGTGGGGTGGAAATAGGTTAAAAAAAATTATAGACATGTGCCTTTATTCAATTTGGGCAACAAGGTCAAGGCTTCATCAACCAAAATTATCACTCAAGTAAAACACAAAATGAATTCTTATAGAAAGTCACAAGGAGGACCTTATTTCATGATCTTGCACATAAGCTAGGATCTATATGCATTGACAAAAAAAAAAAAAAATGCAATTCAATCATATGAACACATCTTAATTATCCACTAGTAAACTTATACACTTCCTTCATTACTTTGAATTGAAATTCCTCAAATAAAAATTTTATGAAATTTTTTATAGTCTCTACAAAGACAAAACAATTAAAGACAATACTCAAATCAACAAATCTTATTAGCATTGTTTGCTATACTATAACAAGTATATAAAATTCTTAAAGAGGCATTCAAGTGATTGAAGATATTATACTTTGTATTAATTCCTTTAACTTATTACAAAAGTAATCAAGCAAGATACAATGGAGACAAGACATGCATTAAATCTATGCTTGGCTCAATGCAAAATACAATACATACTATGAAACTTATATTCTCTTCTACTCTACAATTATGCTGATCAATACAAAATATGCCAACCTTTAACCGTTTTCCAACTCATATATATAGCATTTCAAACTAGAGACATTGGAGGTAAACTTAATTTTTGGCTACTTCACTAGTAATGGAGATAGATAATATCTTGCTAGGAGATTGAATAGGATCATACAACATCAACCCAAAGGAGATATTGAGCCATGAAATCATAATTACAATGTATAAGGATGTCTAATAGTGATGGGAAACAATGAAACCACACCAAAAACTACCTTAGGTGCAACAACCAATCAAGTTAGATTTAAACCCTTTGGAACACTAAAGAGGGAGAATTTAGAAATAAGCAAGTTTGTCATGACCATGCATAGGGATAAAGATAAATATTTGAGCATAGGAGATTTTTGTTTGAAATAACCCATAAAATTAAAGCATTGGATTGGTATAGGTGGGATGAACAATGGATGGAAAAGTAGGTAAACATTTAAAACTTAATTTCAATATAGTATATTCTCATGAAAGAAATGTACACATTGAATGATGGATGGGTGTGGCAAATATACCATACACACAAAGAAGATGAATCATTAACTTAGATGATTGAAAAAATCAATGAACTTTGAAGACACCACCAACATGCTACCTAGGAAACATGAAACACATAAAAATGCACAAATAAGTAACACACTAGTTGCATATAGAACATGAGAAACCACAAGGCACATTGACCACCACATTTTCAAAATATCAACTTAAGATGGATCACCATGAGAAAGGAATGTACCACCAAGATGAACACCATCACAACATAAAACAAGACAACCACATTAACCATAATAATTAGTAAGAGAGGTGCAACTCACCTTAGGTCCGTAGAAAATATGTGTAACAATATGATCATCCATCATGAACCAAGATCACTTACCATATAAGAGGTCAACCAATGCAAAGGAAAAATTACTAACATTAGAGTATTAACCCTTGTGGTGATAATAACAACATGAAAAGTGCATGTGGTACTAACATATTAGTAGTACAAGAGATAGGTGACACAATGGGGAAAGGGGAGACACTACACCACAAAAGGAGATACCACAACATAGAGGGAAGATCAAGGAGATTGAAAATGAGCAACACATTAAAGGTCACACAAGTGAGAGATAACATAGGTTTATGACTTGTGGTGGGAAAAAATACCAATTGAGGCATGCTAAAGTAATTTGGGTGAATCGAATGATACCACATTGATAGAAACACCAAACGTAGTTAAAATTTTAGACGCAAGCCAACACAATGTATGCCACTTTATAAAGTAGTGTGTTTAGAAAGTTGTAGCTGATTTTTTAGAGTTTTGCAATATTTGATGTAGATCAAAAAGTTGAAAGTACAATCAAATTACAACATAAGCATAAATAGTCTATACCAATGTGTAGTGCCTAGAAAAATATCCACTTTAAGAAAAAGTGGGACTCAATTTCAAGTCCTTTTGTGAAATATATATGGCCGGGAAGCTCAAAATTTAATTGTAAAAAGACTAGGAATCATAAGTAGAAACATATTATATTATCATGAAGTTTATAAAGTTCTAGCCCATTTTAAAAAATTGGATCAAAAGCTATCTTTGTTGATGAAGATACAACCTTCCAAAGTTCACATCTCAAGCTAAAAAAAATCAATAAGAGGGGGTCCCTAGTATAGTGGCATCTAGGTGGTGGATTAGTGGCACTACTGGTAAAGATAGCTCCTGCTTAACAAAGTGGTGGCTAGTGGGAAATGATGAACTTGAGTTGTTATTTGTGGGTAGCATACCATTTTTGCACTGCTCTAGTGGTGTGTTGGTGGATTTATGATTGAGGGAAAAGGTGCTAGAAAATATTGGTAGAGGGATGTACTTGAGTGAAATGTCACTAATTAGAGGTCATCGGAGTTTATAATTTCTATTGGTTGTTTTGAGTGCTAGTGGGAGGAAAAACACCAACCTTGTTGCCTTTACAACTGTAAGGGTGGACAAGGTACAAGGTGCCTTGTACCTTTTCCATACTTAGCACATAATGTGCTTAAAAAATATATTACGTTTTATTTTTAAATTTTTTTAAATAATATCAAAATATTTTTTATTTTTTATTTTTGGTATTTATCTACATTAGCTCTCATAGGCGATTGTATAGCCCTAAGCTACATGCTTGGAGACTAAAATATATTGCCTTGACTACAACTACATTGTTTTCAATGATTTGATAGTTATTATATGGTTTTTTAGCCACTCTAAATGTAATGACAATGTATGTCTTGTGTTAAAGTGCTCCAAAATACATCTAACTTGGAAAACATCTTAATCAAATCCTATAGGAAAACAATTGGTTACCTAAATTCATAGTGTTCAATTTAGATGAAATGAAAGCCTAAACTAACTAATTTGACCTTTCGAGATGTAGTGAAATAGTCATTTTCTTCATCAAAGACCTCCTACAACAAGTGATGAAAAATATCTAATTTTTAAGTTGACCATTCTAATTATTGTACACTTTTTGGATCCAATTTTATTCATAATTTGTATGAAAAATGGCTATCAAAAATGCCTAATTTGTACCAATGCTCCCTACAAATTATTATGAGCTCAAATTAGTTAGTTTAGGCTCAATCCCCAAATTTTACCTATCCCCACTTACACACATTCTCACATAGTTGACCTTATCCCATCCATTCCTATACATTCTCCCAAACACTTTACATTTATTGCATCCTCCATGTAACACCATTTTGAGATCTAAAAATAACAAAAGCAAATGCACTTAGTTGACTCCAATGGTTGAAAGATGTCTACTAATTTGATCATCACTTTTGAACCATAATTTAGAATCAGAACTTCTTATATTTACTAGAAGTAGAACAATGATATCAAAACTAGGATACTCTCAAGATTTGGTAAATCAATCCCACACACATGGATCTAACTATTGAAACTTTAAAATTTGGTTAATTTATGCATTGAGTCAACTTAGTACATATTTGCATGATTTATTGCTATCTCCAAGTTGTATTTAAAGGAATTCAATTGCATTCATTTACCATCTAACCATTTTTGAGGATTGTTCACATATCATTCATGAAAGGTATATTAGGAACACTTCAATTAGTGCAATAGAACAAATCAAAATTTCCATATTTATCTAAAGCATTTTCATGTTTGAAGATTGTTGGCCTTAGTTATTTCCATGATTATCAAGTTGGTCCTATCAAGGGGGTCAACCTAGGAGAACACAACCCTTGTGATTTGACAGTTTTCGTTAGGTGTTTAGAACATAACTAGTCCTTAACACTTAGAGAAGCAAGGTGAGTTAACAAATAAGAGTGCACATTGTACAAGATCAAATTTGTGGCTAGAGATTTGATCAACTCCCATAGAAATGATCTAGACCTATATATATGACTTTTCTCATAAATGACTAACTCTTCTAATCTAAGGAAAAATACAAACAAAGAATTATCATTTCCACTCCTAAAACATACCTGTTTCAATGCATCTAAAATATTTGCATCCATCTTTGATCCTAGAGCTAAATACCTTAGCCCTCTCATCTACTTTTCACAATTAACAATTTCATAATTTACTATTCTTAATATTCATTCTTTATAACTCTTGTTCATTACCTATATTAATTAGTTTATCTTAATCATAAATTTAATTAAAAATAAACCCACATAATTTCAAACAAAAATACTATATATATTGCTATTATGACTTTAGCTTTAAAGGTTTAGAAATGGGGTTCTCATGGTCCACTTTGTCCCAAACGACCCACTAGGAAAGAGACTTTACATGATGACCTTTGAGTAAAGACCCCTGATATAATGATAACCCACTGTAAGGTAATTTCTGAGAAAGCCCAGATGCCCTGTATTAGTCTGATATAACAAACTCCCAACATGTCTGTTTGATCTATATTCTGGCATTACAAAATCCCTTTGAACTGTTATAATCAATCCATATGGGGACATATCATGTTGTAAAGGAAGATGAACCAGCGAATGGGTTTAAATTTGTGGTGGCATTGCTGATGGCTATGCTGATTATGATGATGTGTATGAACAATCCTAGGCCTCGTCTGCGTAGAGCACATCTGGTCAGGTGCTGCCCATCTGGTCAGGCTTTTTGACAGAAAAAGAAAATTCAGTATTTTCCTCCTAAGTATTGTTTGGCATGAAGAATGGTAGTTTAGAGTTTTTGGATTGTGATTTTTGCAGCATGGATTAGTTTTGGTTTCTATTGAAATGAGTTTATTGTACGGATATGAAAGGGTTCGAGTTTAATTAGTGAGGATGATGATGTATTATGATAATTTTTTGGATGTATGGCGAGGATTAATTCTGATTTTTTTGTTGATTTTGAAGGATCTTTATAATTGTGACAGTTTCGTTGAAAGAAATTTCTGATATATTAATAAAAGACAGAGGTATTCGATATATCAAAATGGATCTTAGTTATAAGAGTTTAATTGAAAGAAATGTTTGACATATTGATTAAAGGTAGGGATGTCAGATGTCCATGGTAATCTACTGTATCTGTCAAAAAAATGTATGTTTTATATTCTAAAGGCAGTTTAAATGATGTTAGAATAAAAGAGATTAGTTTCTTCTGGTTTGTAAGTGAGCATTAACTTGAAATGTAATTCAATAGTGTTTCATAATGCTGTCTGAAAATTTGTTTTACTTTATGCCTTCACTGTTGTTACGCTTTAGTTTTTCAGCAACCTCCCACTTCTTTTTTTTAGGAAGATAATCATTTCAAAAAAATAGAGTTTATTAAGTACCAAATTTGTTTAAGACTCAAAATCTATTCTATATAAACTAGTTGTATCCATAAAAAAAGTATAGATTCATATTTTAGAAGACAATTTTAGAAAAATATAGTTGTGTCTTGTAAGTCAACATTAACTTAAAATGTGTTCCAATAGTTTTCTATAATGCTGCCTGAAAATTTGTCATCACTTCTTGTCTTCATTGTCATTATGCTTTTGTTTTTCAGGGAACCCCCAAATTTTTTTTGTTAGTAGGATAAATATTTCAAATGGTTTAATAGATCATTAGGTACCAAATTCATTTGGGACTCCAACTCAATCTGCCCAACCAATTTGTATTCATTGAAAACAAATGTAAATGTTTAATTTCAAAGAGAATTCAAATGATTCTAGAATAATATAGGCATAGTTTCTTGTTTGATTTTGTTACTGGATATTAACTTAAAATGGATTTCAATAGTTTACAATAATGTTATCTAAGAAATTATACTTTTATTTTATTTTTTAATTTTTTTCAGCAAAAGGCAACAACCTGTAGTTATATTAATAACATATAATATGTAATTACATAGAGTTTATCAGCTATATGGCAGAGAAATCTTATGACATCTGGACAAACCAACTTCCTGAGCAGATAAGATTTTTAACCCCTTACAAAATGGTGCTTCCCATAATTATACTTTCTCCAACATGGCAAGATGATGTATCTTCAAAGGCTAGCAATGCAACAGTACACTCAACTTCTTCTAGGAAATCATGATTTTCTTCTCCTCTTGGTGTTAATCCCTCCTGTGCAAATTCAAGAGCCTCTTGCAGTTTACCATTGTGTATGAGTTCAATTAATATCTGTTGTTGTAGATGGAAAGACAACTGGGGATTCATGTCCAAAATCTCTGGATTTAAATAGTTGACCTTCTCAATAACAGCTTCTACATTGCCATATTGGATAGATGTGTGCATTGCCGCTTGGTCTATTGTCGTTCCAAGATCCATATAGGAACTAGTGCAGTGATTACATTATTCAATCATTTCATATTTTTGTTAGGAGGATGAACATCCTTTTGCAATTCACTGAGTGCCAATTTGTTTGGGACTCAACCAAATCTTTGTACCCTGATTACATCCATTAAAATGTATGGGTTTTCCAATGACAAGTTAGATGATGTTACAATAACAGAGGTATAGTTTTATGTCTGGTTTTGTAAGTGGGCATTAACTTTAAATTGATTTTAATTGTTTTGGATACTATTATTAAAAAAATTGTCATCACTTCTTGCTTTCATTGTCCAACTTTATTTTTTTTTGTTGGGAGGATGAACATCTCAAATCTTTTTGTAGTTTATATATTTGGGACTTGATCCCAATCTATGTAACTTGGTTGTATCCATTAAAAAAATGTATTAGTTATATTCTAAAAGGAGTCTAAATGATGCTGGAACAATTCTTGTCTAGTTTTGTAAGTAGACATTAATTTAAAATATACTCTCTTTGTTGTTATGTTTTTGTTTTTCAACAAACATTTGTCTCTTTTTTTCTGTATCACTTCTTGTCTTCATTGTCATTATGCTTTGTTTTTCATGGAACTCCCAATTTTTTTTGTTAGTAAGATAATTATCTCAAATATTTTAATAGTTCATTAGGTATCAAATTCATTTGGGACTCCTACTCAATCTGCCCAACCAAGTTGTATTCATTGAAAATAAATGTAAATGTTTTATTTCAAAGACAATTTAAATGATTCTAGAATAATATAGGCATAGTTTCTTGTTTGATTTTGTTAGTGGATATCAACTTGAAATGAATTTCAATAGTTTATAATAATGTTATCTAAAAAAAATATGCTTTTTTTTTGTTGGCATAGTCCCATTTCATATTTTTGTTGGGAGAATGAACATCTCATCTCCTTTTGCAATTCACCGAGTGCCAATTTTTTTTGGGACTCAACCAAGCCTTTTTAACCTGATTGCATCCATTAAAATGTATGAGTTTATTTCCAATGATAGTTTAAATGATGTTACAATAGCAAAGGTATAGTTTTATGTCTGGTTTTGTAAGTGAGCATTAAATTTAAATGGAGTTTAATTATTTTGGATAATATTGTTCAAAAATTTGTCATCACTTCTTACCTTCATTGTCTAATTTTCGTTTTTTTTGGGAGGATCAACATCTCAAATCTTTTTGTAGATTATTGGATACCAAATTTATTTGGGAGTTGAACTCAATCTATATAATTTGGTTGATTCCATTAAAAAATGTATGAGTTATGTTCTAAAGGAAGTCCAAATGATGTTAAGAACAATTAAGGCATAGTTTCTTGTCTAGTTTTTTAAGTAGACATTAACTTAAAATATACTTTCTTTATTGTTATGTTTTTGGTTTTTAGCAAATTTTTGTTTCTTTTTTTTTCTTGTTGTGGGAATAAATGTCTCAAATATTTTTACAACTTATTTAGTACCAAATTTGTTAGGAACTCAACCTAACTTCATCCATTAGAATATTAGGTTTTTAAACTTTCATTTTTAATAAAAAAATATTCTTAGTAAAACATTTATGAACCAAATATTTTTAGAATACTAAAACAACATACTTAATATATTTTTAAATATAAACTTTTGAGTGTTCAACCTTTAGACAACATTATTCTAGTTATAAACATAAATTGCACTTTGCATTTAAGATTTTGAAACTAAGGTATTTGGAAGACTCTCCCAAGGTAAACACAAATCTTATTGGTACAATGAATGGTTATATAACTGGGTCAACTTTTGAAACATGATATTTTGTGAGGTTGGAGAACATATTTGGTCCCTAGGGTGGCTATATCACTTTTGAATCCCTAAGAAATAGCATGAGCTAAGACAAGAAATAGAAGGGAACATCAACAATAGGTGACTTTTCCCTAAAGTTCATATTAATTAAAAATCTAAATTAAATTTTACTTTTATTTTTATTTTTTAAGTAAAAGTTAAGACTATAATTGTAAAGAAAAATTATGCTTATATTAATTTAAGGTGTGGGTTTAGATCCAATTTTATTTAATATATATTAAAATTTTATTAATATTTCATTATTTTGATTTGGTTTTTTTATCTATGCATAAATTGATGGATTTTTTCTTTTATGTTTGTATATGTAATCGAAGTTGGAGATTTGTGAATGCTCATGAAATCTTTAGGTGGTGAGCATGTAGTCTATGGAATCTACATATGATAATTGAGCATTTCTAGAGGCAACAGGAGTAATACATGGTTAAATTGTCTAACCTACATTATGATAATTAGATATTGACCACTCTTAGGGAGAGGTGGGGTCAAATAAGATGACCTTTCACTTTCCCACAAATGAGATGATCATGACTATAGAGGATGCATGACATATTTTATGGATTTTGATTTGAGGGTTATGATTTGAGACTTGTCCCACTACTTATCAATGGGATCAAGATTTGGATCACTGGCACACAAGATGCCCAAGCTACTACTATTGTGGTGTAACTACTTTTGTAGAAATTGGATTAGGTGATGCATCCTAAGGATGCAATTGGATGCTATTGATTATTGGCATCTTTACCCTCCCAGATGGCTAGAGATCTTCTATTACATATAGTGGAGAGGAGCATAAGTGAGCATTTGTTTGGGTTTGTTGTCTCCTCGCCCATCTTTATGATATTTTTTTAGGTTTGTGGATGAGGGTTTATGACTCTTTAGGGAGTGTCACTTCTATATACCTAGGTGTAAAGGTATATTCAAGTACCATGTCCCCTAGTTCTCGTCTTCAAAACAACCACATGAGAGCATCGTTGGTGTTTATGGGATACCATGATATAGGAAAGTGGAGGGAGAGGTTGACCCTTAGGTCTTGGTAGTTTCTGATTAGGACCAATAATTTTGAGGCCTATATGATTTTTTTGTAGATGCTCAACAATTATGGATTCTTCTAGTTTGATTTTGTGTTGTAATAGTTTGGCCTTCGATAGATAGTGCCCTTGGATTTGGATTTGATAGATTGTGCACCTACAAGGAAATTAAATATTTTCATTTGCATCTCCTCTATGGTATCCTCTTCTTCCACACTTACTACCTCATGTGCATGCATAGATCACCATCATAAAAATATATAATGTTAATTATTACCTCTATTTTCTCCAATTCCTCTATTATTGAACTGCAAATTGTTCTTTTTCACTCTCAATTGCAACATTTTCCTCTTTATTACCTACTAATATCACCATCTTCATGACCTCTAAAGGACTAATGACTATTGCAACACTAGTTTCCTCTTCAATTGTTTCAATTCACTTTGCTTCTACACCTTTGCTGCAATTTATGTTTTAATTTCTTCTTTCATACCTTAAACAAGGCATACTCTTGCAATTCATTCATTTTTTTCTTCTCTATCCTTTTGCACAAGAAATTATTCATCTTATTTTTCATCCTTCTTTCCTACACACACAATATCATTTGTAAACATATCCATGTAAAATAATTTTAGCCCAGCTCTCGCATATTTTCCAAAACAATTATTTTCGTAAAACAACTTGTGGAGCTCCAAAACTGCATTCAAATGAAATCTTAAAATTTATCAATTTGATCAAACCAAAGGTTAATTGATGTAGAGATATACTTAAAGCAACCAAAACAAACCAAATTTGAGAATTAAAATTGACTTTTTTTTGGACGATGCATGATTTCCTATGGACCTAGATGCTCATGCATCAAGATGTAGGTTTTTAAAAAATAAAATGATGGAAAAAAATGGAAGATCTAAAATAAAAGAGAAAGCATTACAAAACATGAGGGTTTCCTTCAAGCAACAAATTTAGGATTTATTTTTACATTATAATTTTTTGGGGTTTCTCCCAAAGGGAATGATATTACATTGTAATTCTAAAGGAATATTTAGATGTGTGAATTTAGCATATTTTGAATGTGTCCATGAATAGTGGATGCATTTTTGTGATCTTAATGATCTTCTTGGTCACATTTACTAATTTAAGTGTTAGTTCCAGTAGTTTTTCAACTATAAGGTAGTAAATATTACATGTAAATATTGTGTATGGTATCTTATCAAAATATCACAAGTATAAAGGTTTGTTCATGGATAACTAAGGTATATAGAATTGAATGTTTTGCAATTTTGTTTACCTTCATTTTTGAATGCATAGAGCCTAGATTTACATGTGGAATTGAGAGGTATAGTCTTTATTTTTACCTTCATTAAGGTATCATTGAGTGGGTTTTAATAAGTGTTCCAATTTGGTTCATAAAACTTCAGACTCTATTTCCCTTGCTATATAAAGGCACCCATCTACTTTTTGTTCAACCTATCATCTCACCAGTCGCCAACATATTCAAACAACCAAAATTAATCTTCTTTTATATTGTGATGATTTTCTCATCTCTACTTCTATGTATAGATGTGTGCAATATCTTTGAGAGTTATAAAAGATACATTTTCAAACTCCTTACTAGGTTGTTCGTCTACTTTATGAAGGTGCACTCCCTTTTCCTAGCAAAGCCTAAATCTAAAGAAGGAATTACCCACCTTATCAAAGTGGTCCATCATTGTCCCTACTTAATCCAAAGTTAAAGGTCTATTTTGTTGAGTTTAACACCCTAGTACTCAAAAATGAACTAGCTTTAGGGATTTGGAAATCTACAACTTTGAGCACCCATAGAATGGTATCATTTCTATGGATGCAATTTTTCATTTCCATGGAAGTTTTACTTTGGTTCATATTTTGATAGCCTTGGTATCTTAGTGAAGAGTGTTGTCGACATGTTTGTGTGTAACCTAGAAATCTATTTGTGTACAAATAAAATGTGAGCATACATAAACTTAATAAAACACCAAGTTAACCAATTTAAACCCACACAAACATATAACATTTAGTTAATAAAAAAATATATAGAAAATAATGGAAGCATACAAGATACTCTCACCCAAGTCTCCTTGATGCACCAAGATATGGTGGATATGTTCAAGGAATGAGATTCAATGGAGTATAATATTAAGTTCTTACAATGACAACATAATAATACATTCAAGAGTTATATGTTCAAATGACTTTGGTTGCATTAAATTTATAGTTTTTGGATAAAGGATTGTATGGATAGGATCAACTTGAGGGATCAAGGGCTCAAATAAGTTGAGAGGATTAGAAGAATGAGGAGAGGAAAGGTGTCTCCACTTGGTTGGTGGATGGAAAGGGGACCAAGATTAAAAGCGGATTTATGGTTGAATATTTCTTCTAATAAAGTAGATGGATGACATAAAAAGGGGTACTTTGGAGTACTTGTGGAGTATGAAAAAGTCCTTGACCCATGTGACATGTACCAAGGCCCATATCACACATACAAAGACCCTTACCTTGTGTACAAAGTCATATGTCTATGTACACTTTTGGAGGATGTGCATTATTTTAACAAGATAATGGGGGTTAGGAATGTGCAAGTGGGGGATCAATGGGCTAATAGATTTTAGACCAATTAATAAAAAGTGGATGAGAAAGGAGAGTTAAATAAATAGATATATTTATTTAATTTTTGGGATGAGGATGGGCGACTTAGAAAAAATAAATTTGGATTTATTTATCTAAGATAGACTATAGAAGAAGGATGGTTAAATGATTTTAGGCTAGGGAGTAAGTCAAGTTAATAGTGATGAATAGTTATTTATTAATTAAAGAAAAAAACATTATTAAATTAATAAGGAGTTGAAAATTAGTTAATTAATTCGATAAATAGGGATTTATTCAATAAATTATAGAGGAAATGGCTAGGGTTAACTAAAATGATGATGTATTAATTTTAGATGTCTACACCATCAATTTATGTTGACATAATGACACCATTTCTAGGGAGATGATTTTGTGATTGTTGTTTTGAAGATTTATACTAATAAAGTTTGTGTCTTCTAAGTGGAGAGTGATGACTCTAATATAGTCAAACCTAGAGCTACTTTGTGACAAATGAATAGAAAATGGAAAGATGTGATCATTCAAGGAATTCCTAAGGACCTAAGCAATATGATAGGACAAGAGAGAAGATAATGTACTCCATGAAATAAAAAAGATAGGTATGTCTAATGGATATTTTATTTAAAGAAATGGTGTCAGTACTTCTACTAGAGATAACATGTTTACAAATTTGAAAGATCAATACCCATACACTTCAGATGAATCAAGTGATAAAATTCTTAGAACTAGTAAGAGAAGTCATAGACATGAATATGGTATGCCAAGAAATAAAATTAATATAGGTGGAAGAAATAGAAATATCTATTTTGAGTCATATACTCAAGATATGAATCTACACAATTCTCCACATGTAACAACCAAAAGAATGGTTTCAAACCTCAGCTCCCTTACATCCTCATCATATAGAGCCAATCTTGAGAAGACCCTACATTAAATGATGATAATATATCCACACAATTAGAGAATGAATGTAGATATACACAAATTGATTAAAGGATAAATTTTATTAACCATATTAGACAAAGGAAACAAGAACTTCAATATCAAATTTAATTACACAAGCACAACTTTCCTAGAATTACCAACAAAAAATAGAATTATTCTCCAAAATTTCCCAATCAATAGTTACCAAATCAAAAACATAACGAATAGCTTAATAATCAATTGAGATCAATTTTGAAGTCAAGCTCTAATTTTTCCACCACTAAAACAACCCTAAGAATGGAAATATATAAGCAACTATATTTTTATAGTATCCCTAATTATCCCAATTATATACCTAATGAAATTAAGGGAAGGGTACCAAAATTCTTGGCTAATAATTTTGTCACTAGGGAAGAATGCCTCATACACTTTGTTAGAACCTTAAAATATTGCCCAATTTTATCGTCATATTTAATCTTGAGCCTCATGACCAAATCCTTTATTTTTTATATTCAAATTTCATCCACTTGATTAAGCCTCCCCACTACAAACAAACAAATAAATTTTTAGGTCTGACTGACACTGAAAATTCCTTATAGATCCAAAAATTCATCATATATACTTAAGCAATGCATGCTTGGCTCCTTTACATTCATAAATGTCCATTACCATGCCCCTGCAAGAGCGGTTGATCCATATTAGAGGCCCCTAGCAAGCTGGTGGGACACAAAAACACAACATAAATTATCTACCCTTATACCATGGGAGTCATATAATAATAACACGGCCTAGCAATGCAAAATGGAGCTGGCTAACTCCTAGACAAAAAGCACCTATGTACATACAAAAATGCATGAAAACATACATAATGATATACATGGTACCATACATAACATGAAGAGACGACGTAGTGCAGGGCCTACCAGACAGATGATAAAAGTGATAGAAACAACAACCAAAGGAAAGGGCATGGGAAGTGAGGAGGTGTCCCATCGCAGATAATACGTTGTCATTTTATACACTGCCATTTTCTTGCCTTGTGTGAGAAGGTAACCATTAGCACAGGAAGGGTGGTGTGTGCTGTTGGAAAAGTATGCCTCAATCATCATAGGCTGAAACCTCCATTGGAGTCAAGTCGGTGTGACATCTTCTATGTCTGGCCGACTAGCAGTTTGGAACATCATGTTTTGTACAGGTCGCTCTGACCTAGCTTCTATCTTGCCGAACGCTTTCACTGTGGAGTCTATCGCTGTGACATAGAACAGTCGTTGTAACCTCTCACTGCGTGGAGACCTCTGGCCGACAGGCCATTCAATCGGGCGTCGGGAAGACTCATAGCGGCCGGGGGCTTCAAAGTGACTTCAACACTCAGTGAGAAGTCTTAGTGAACAATGAAGGTCACGCCGACGGGGACACATCCAAACGTTCATCATAGTAACTCAAAGCGATCGGGGAAAGGTCTTGGTGAGAGTGTTAAGTCTTGCCGACCGTTTGGTGTTCGATGTAACACAAAGGATCTCGAGGAGATCTCTTAGCGACTAATGGATGTCTTGTTGATAGCCGATGGCTATCGAGGTAACCCAAATGGTTCGGGAAGAAGTCCCAGCGAATGATGTAAGTCTCACCGATGATGAGGGTTCTTTGGCATAGGTCTTGGTGAACGGTGGTCATCGGTGTAACAAATATGTGTTCAATAAGAACTCTCGGCGAAGGTGTTAAGTCTTGCCGACTATTCTTTGGAGCTCAGTATAATATGTGACTTCGGTATAACCTTTGGTGACTCGCTATGATCTCCTCGCGAAAGCGATAGGTCTGGGTGACTGCTTGGTGATTCGGCGTAACACTAAAAGCTCGATAGAACATCTCGAAGATAACGATATCTCTTGGCGACATCGATATGGAGCTTTGGGCATCGGAGAGACACTTCTTGTGTCTCACCGACATGCTGATACAAAGTGAAACTGTTGACCAAGTGAGACCATCTGATGTGGCTCGTTGTCAACTAATGGGAGAATCTGAATCTGAACAGTTGGAAGATTGTTCATTGCGAAAATTTTGTGAGGAAGCTCGACAGACAGAGATCGACATGGATATACTTGGTGATTGCAGATTGTGATCAATTCGTTTGAAGGCTGGTTGCATCGAAGGATTGTTGTGTAGTTGTATGATCAGTAAATGAATTCTATTCTGTGTAGACTGTAACTTGAAGGTTCCTGTGCAAGATTGTTCATGGTTAATGTTGTTGTAAACAAACATCAAAAAGATAAGTCTGAAACTTGTATGTAATTATTTGTTACTGTAATACAAAGTGACTTCTCTTGGTGTGGTGGGTTTTTCTCCCATAAGGGTTTTCCAACGTATATCTGGTGTTCTTGTGTGATTTTCAAATACTCTATTTATGTTATCTGCTTCATAGTGCATCTTAATTGGACTGTAAGTGTAAATTCTAAAGTGTATCTACATTCTTTCCTAAGGTATTGACATTAGGAGAATTGTTTCCGCATCTAATTTTCCTTACATGTGCTACAGTTTAAATTATTGGGCACTGTTCACTTGGAAAACCCTCTGTGCTTTGGGTATTCTCATTTTGTAGGTTGAAATCAAAATGTTGGAGAGCAAGGGAGCACCGCAGGCAGGGGAGAGGATCAAGCGAGTTGAGGTGAGGTGTTTCTAACCAACTGTATGCTATGTTGAAGGTTTTTATGTATTGTTTTATGCGTTTTTGTATTGTTTGATGTGTTCCTGTTAAAACCATGGGAATGTAATGAAATGTGGATTTAAAGTTTTGTTTTTGTTAAAAGCTTTTATTATTAAAACACCCATTGAGTTGCAAGTGAAAGGTTGCAAAGCAAGGGGAGATTGCAAAAAGTGAGTTGAGGGGTTTGTAATGATTTGGGTTGTTAGTTGTAAAGGGGTTTAAAATGTAATGAGGGTTTTTGTTTGTAAATTTTTTTCAAACTTTAAGTGGGTTTAGGGTTTTGTAAAACCCAATGTTTTGCATCTTAGAATTTTAGAAAACAAAATGAATGTCTTTACAAGCTTTTGTTATTTAGACCTTAGGAATGTAATGAAAGGTAGTGTTTTATAAACACCAACGATGGTTTTCCATTTCATTCATATTGGAGTGATAATTGTAACTTTGAATTGTATTTGTTTTTCATGGCATTCCAAGAGGCCACATTTGTTTGAGGAATTTTTTCAAACAGTTCAATGCCTTGTCTATGAAAGCATATTAGTAAGCATAATAGTAAGCAATAATAGAGATGGGGTAGTGAACAGTTTGAAAATTTCCTCAAAGAAATGTGGTGACAAGCCATAGACAAGGAAATGAACTATTTGTAAGTATGATTGCTTATGTATGGCTTGCCATTGTGTTTTGGTAGACATATACTCAACTCACACTATGTGTTCCAACTTGCAATAACACTATGCATGTATATGGTTGTTGGAAAACATCATGTGTTTACTATGAAAGCATAATAGTAGATTTGGATTGTGATGGTGTTGCAACACCATGGTGATTGGGATGACATGACAAGCCATAGAAAAGACAATGAATTGTTTGTATGTATGATTTCTTATCTATGGCATGCCATTGTGTTTTGGGAGAAATATACTCACCTCACACTATGTTTTCCAACTTCTAATCTATATGCATGTAAATGGTTGTTGGAAAACATTGTGTGTTTTCTATCAAAGCATATTAGTAGATCTGGAGTGTCCTAGCATTCGAACACCATGGTGATTGGAATGGGATTGCTTGTGAACTGTTTCTATGTATGATTGCTTATATAAGGCATGCCATTGTGTTTTGGCAGACATATACTCACCTGACACTGTGTTTTCCAACTTGCAATCACACTATCCATTATCTTATATGTATTTTACCATTTACTTTAGAGTTTTGTAGATATTTTATGGTCTATGGTTTCATTAAAGCTAACAAATAGAATCCATTACACAATGTGTTGTGTAAGCTTCCATGCATCATACCATAATCATTGTTAGAAGTGTATTCTTTGTTGTGCACTTGAATGTTTTTTGTTCTATTGCATTTTTATTCTTTTTTGGGGGTTGCAAATTGCAAGGTAACCCATAGTGATCAGGTAAGTTTGAGAGGCCATTTTCATTGTTTGTTGTATTAATTGCATTAGAATGACAAGATTAGTATTAGTATTAGATTTATTTGATAACTCTAGAATTTTATGGGCTGAGGACTGAGAAGCAACCCATATCTCCTAGGTAAGATTCAAAGATTGTCTTCAGTATTCTGATTCATTTCTTGCATTAGAATGAAATGATTAGTCTTTTGAAGTAAATCTATTGTTTTATGGGGTTAGTTTACATTGTTTTTCCTTGATATTGTTATTTCCTCTATGTGCCATGTATGCAAAATGATCGTAGGAGCTAGTCTCAGGTGCATTTATAAACTAATTTAAATAATTTTCTTCCCTCTCTTTTACAAACAACACACCATTTGTTGCATATTTCATGTTTCAACTACCAGAAGAAATTTGTAAATTGGGAATACAAATATGCAAGTTTGACATCAGAGCTTATAATATACTTGCTTTGTTGTATCAATATGGAGTTTGATTTTAAAGGCATGCTAAGCTCAAACTAGGTTAATCTACAGGTATTTCTAATCTTCAACTTAATACACATATCCAATATGTCCATGCGCGAGGGTATACACTAGAATAAATATTGACTATTTTATACTGCTACATGCTACTGATTCCCAATTATAGCCCTTTTTGCATGCCAGGAAATGTAGGTTTCCACAGCCTGAGAGAATCCCTGAAATATAAGTTCCATTTGTCTTTGTCATATATGATAACCTTGTTTTATCTTTTGGCATAGAAATGAGTTTCTTGTGATATGGATGGTACAACAATGATGTAGAGTATAATTGTGGTTATGATTGAGGACATAACTTGTTATGAAATTGTGTGATGGAAGGTCAAATTGATATCAGGTTTGGGCTACTGCAGTACTGACTTAATGGATTTATGTTGTAGAATTTTCATAATACATATTACTATGTTTTTTTAATTCTGTATGTTTGATTCTAAAGTTACATAATTTTTGTTGGTTAAAGTTGTCTATTTGAACAAGTGCATAGCACAATTTTTTCTTTTTTAATTGAATTAAAGTTGTTGAGAAAAATACAAAGAACCATGGCTATTCTCAAATAATAGCCATAACTAGTACAGCTAGATAGCAGCCAACTAAGTAAGATACATATTAGCCCTCCAAAGAAGAGAAAAATGAAAATAGAAAGAACAATAAATTTGTCACATACCAAATGGGACTGAAACAACAGAAAACTGTAAACTAAGACAATCCCAATTGAACAATAACCAATTGAAGTGTTCAGTTGCGTAGGTTCTCGTATCGGATTTGATATCCAATTGATCAGCCACGTGGTTCATAGTATGATGTATGTCATTGAAGCATTGATCATAGGATTTGTTCAAATATCCCTCAATGCAACGAAGAATTATCCAAGCAGGTTCAGTCTAAGCCAACCTGCAGTTCTAAACAAGAATCATGGAGGCTTAGTGTATGACATCTCCAACCTAAGGCATAGCACAAAGTTAATGGATTTTTTTTGTGACTAGTATCATAAGGGTATTATTTCAAGTCCTAGGAGGTCAAATTTTCTACTTTGTACACTGTAACTTTTTCAATTTATGATGGATCTGCATTGCATTAGGACAATGATAGATGCCATGAACGGATCTTAGTCAACTTGATTGGTTGATTGCATACTCTTCAAGATAAGGTGGACAATTCTATATAAAGGTCGATTTATGTAGACAAGGCAATGAACTATTTTTGTGTATGATTTCTTATCTGTGGGTTGCCACTGTGTTTTGGTAGACATAAACTCACCTCACATTGTGTTTTCCAACTTCCAATCGTATTGTGTATGTATATGCTTGTTGGTAAACATCGGGTGTTTACTATCAAGGCATGATAGTAAATATGGATTGTTATGGCATTGCAACACCATGGTGATTGGAATTCCATGACAAGCCATAGACAAGGAAATGAACTATTTATGTGTATGATTGCTTATCTATGGGTTCCCACTATGTTTTTGCCAGCATATAGTCACCTCACACTATGTTTTCCAACTTGGAATCCTATTGTGCATGTATATGCTTGTTGAAAAAGATCTGGTGTTTAGTACGAAAGCACAATAGTAAATATGGATTGTCATGGCATTGCAACACCATGGTGATTGGAATTCCATGACAAGGCATAGAGTAGGCAATGGAATTTTTCCATTGTTTGTTTATGGCGTGTCATGGCATTCAAAGATGATGGTGGTGGAATGCAATGACAATCCATATTTTCAATTATGCTTGGATACATTTTTTTCAACAATGGATATTTACTATTTAGCCATGGTGTTCGAAGCCATCATAATCCATATTTACTATTATGCTATGATAGATTTTTTGCAAGCATGTGTAGCTTGTTCAAAAGAACCTGTTTTAGGCTTTTAGCCATAGAAGCAAGGTAGTGAACTGTTCGCAAGCATGTGTAGCTTGTTCAAAAGAACCTGTTTTAGGCTTTTAGTCATAAAATGCCTCAAAGAAATTTGGCCTTGTGGTGATGGAATGCCATGGAAATCGATATTGCAGTTGTTGCAATATGGATTGTCATTGTAACGCGTACTCATTAAAATACCAGTATAATTAATAAATTAGACAAAAATAATGAAACAAATATGGGAGATAATAGGAGGAAATTCACTTAAAACCAACTTAACAAACTTCATTAATACGAAAGTAGTATTTTAGTCAGTGTCTTAGATAAATTTTTGCCTTTAATGAATTTGAACAATATATGCTCTTTATATTTCAATGATTAACATATCCATGAATTGAATGCAATCATTAGACTGAGATAAGTAATATTAAAGCAATTCAAAAACCTTCACAACCATAAAACATGAATGAGACTATAACACCCTATTTGTCTTGTGTGGAAAACCCTCTTGGGGTAGAAAACCCACTAAAAAATTGCCTCATTGGCTTAATCTCAGAACTTGTTGTTTGCAATGCTTCGTTGGCTATATATCAGCATTTTCAATCAATGTTTTAATGATACAGAGAATATCACTTCTTTTTCTTTTACAACATCTTCTAATCACGCATCACTCAAGATTTAGATGTAGAAGTTTAAGTACAACATAATTGATTATTTTCACAAAGAACTAAATGTGTTATCCAAATAACTTTCAAATATGAATCAATGAATTGCCATTTCTAAACTGAGAATAATACTTCTTTTCTGCTCACCATCTTTTCGAAAGAATACATGGAAGGATATATATATAATGTTATGGATTACTAAATTGGAGTATCTTTTGAAACTAAAAAGTAACTTTCTTCTCTAAATGTCCCTTAAGAGGTAACAGTTACAAAACTGAAATGTTTTTAACAAATTTTAATCAATGCTTCCTTGAAAAAATGCATGTTGTCCTGATAGAACAATATATCATAAAGATATTTGAAAGTATAACTTGTGTTGTCAAATGATAAAGAAAGTTGAACCATGATAGGAACAACTAACACTTGACACAATGCAAACGAACAATTGTAATCATATGAATGGAGCTTGACAATAACTAACCGCAATTCCAACATGGATTAAGTTACATATTTGAGATAATAAAAACTTTACCCAAACAAAATGAAAAGAACTGAGCTTTGAGTCGATACCCAACATTGTATGTAGGGTTGGAAGGCAATAACAGACTTTATACATTTTAACCCTATTGAAAACAAAGTGGGTTGTATGTTGTATATCACGCAGTGTTTTCCAACTTGTCATTATACATAGACAGTATGGTTGCAATGAAACTCTTGTGTTTTTTAGACATTGATAATTTCATGAAACTCACCTAAAAAAATTTATTACAACTCTTCAGTGGACTAAAATGTGGGTTTCAAAATTGTAATATGATTGTAAATCAAAATGCATTGAATATTTGCAGGTTGGAAAACATAGTGTGAGATGTCAGTACATACTTTTATGAATTTCCTACTTGAAATAGGACATGTACATGCATGAGTAACGATTATCCCTTTAAAAAAAATCCAAGCACATACCATAGGAAGAGCACTTCATTGAAAAACGCCCCCTTTGTAGCATTTGAATTGTTGCAAACTCATGCGCTAGGAAATACAAATGGCATAGGAGGAAATGGTATGGGCTTAGATTTCTTGAAAGGGATAATCATTACTCTCATTACTTATGTATGTACATGTCCTATTTCAAGTGGGAGATTCATAAAAGCATGTACTAATATCCCACGCTGTGTTTTCCAACCTGCTAAGGGATAGAGTTTTGAATGTATTGAATACTTTCAAATGATAAAGGGACAAACATGTGGTAATGAAGTTTTCATGTTTATGGATGAGTTTCAAAAGTATATCATAGTCCAGAAAGGAATACATTTCAAGAGTTAGTGGGTTGCAGTTTTTTGTAACACCATGTGTTTTCCAATATGTAGTTTTACAAATAGTATTCATCTAACTAAGAGCTTTTCTTTTCATAAATGTTTTGCGATGATTATTTCTATTGTGAATTAGTCGATGAATCAGTAGTTGGAAGTAAATATCAATTTTTTTCTAGATGCAGCTCACAGTGCTATTTGTTAGTAACTTTTTTTCCCTTATTTTTTGACAGCACAAACAAAAATGTTGAACTCAAGAATTCACATTGGGCAGCTTCCCCACGATAATGAGGAAGACAATAGCAATCCCTTCAGTATGGAGAGGCTACATCATGCCTTCAAATTCAATTGTCATATGGTGGAGGATGCCATTTGCAAGATCAGAAATTTTCTAGAGCCCACCGAACCTGTACTCCCATATTCTGAGGCTGATGTGGCATGCAGTTTCCTGTCAAACTACATGGACCTGCTAACAAACTGTATTCAAGTTCAGATTTTTTGTGCAAAGTATGTTTGGAGTCATGTGGTCATTTAGCAGCACCATACAACATCAAGGTGATCATTTTTTCAACCAAGCAATGCAATTGCATGGTCATGTTGTTGAGCCACACATAGAAGAGGACATACGGGAGATGTATCTTTCCCTACGCGCACTGCTTGACCACCCCACACCAATTTTGTCAAATGATGAAAGGGTTATTCATTGGCTTGGCGTACGATGCCCCCACCATTCCAATGAGGGCAGAAAAGTAAAGACAGAAAATGTAAAGAGTGAATCTAATTAGGATGTCAAAAGACTTGTTAAATGAAAAATGGAAACTAAAACTTTGAATTTGATCTTCCATTAGTCTTTTGAAACACTACAGTTGAATGAATGAGAATTTTTATTGTTGTTTATTCGTGTTTATTACTGTATTTTAAATCACTCTCTATTACTATTTATTATTGTTTAATTATTGACTACTGTTTTGTAAAACTATAGGTTGTAAAACACACAGTGTTGTAAAAACAACCCACTCACAGTTGTAAAACACAAGGTGTTGTAAAGTATTTTGTATTACTCTTGATTAGTGTTTATTGTAAGTATTTTGTATTACTCTAATTACTTTATTATTGTTTATTAGTTTATTTCAGTATGTACATTTCAAGGTGAAGAACATCACACATATGCAATGCAATATCACAAGTTCAATTAACAAGGTATGAATGACCAAGAACTTTTTAGTAGATAAAGGTCATGAACGTTGAACCAATAGTAGGACAATCACCACAACATTTAAGTAAACCTATGCTCAACACTCTCTTTTCCATTATCAATCTTATTCCTAATTTCATCCATGAAGAATTTCCTCAACATGTAGATCCTATTGTTAGTCATAACTTGAGTAGGTGTCAAGGATAGCTTTTAGTTTTTGATTACCCAAGCAACAATTGACAAAATTGGGCCTTACCAGATAACATGTGGTGAAAATATTTTTCAAGTTATTGTGGAAAAGGGTTCTTCACACTATAATGTGTAGTTTTCAATTAACCTTTTTTGCATGAATTCCATTTCTTTGATCAGCTATTTCGAGTTTGATGACCTTGATCAAGAACAAGGAGGGTAGGGCTATGTAAAAGCAGGTTTCCAATATGCTTAGCCTCTTCACGAAGGCTCAGATTTGTCTCACAAGTTAGGTATACAAAAATATTGTAGCCAATAACAAGCACACTTTTTCTTCTATGCCACTCACAAAGCATCACCAAACACGTCAAATTTTTCATTTTTTTTCCCATGATCTAGTTGCTCTTATCCAGTTTTATAATCTCTTCATATTCGTGCAGTTGGAATGAATTTCATTCACAAAGGTCGTTGATCTGTTTAGCATGTAAACTGGAATGCCAATACTCCACTTCTTGAACTCTCTTTCCCAAGGGAAAAACATGTTTTTTGGAGCAATAATCAAAGGCCTGCTTATAATATTTTTGTAAGGGCTTAAGAAGGCCTTTCATTATTGCTCCAAAAAGCATGCTTTTCCCTTGGGAAAGAGAGTTCAAGAAGTGGAGTATTGACATTCCATTTTACATGCTAAATAGATCAACAACCTTTGTGAATGAAATTCATTCCAAGTGTGAATATGACGAGATTATAAAACTCGATAGGAGCAACCAGATCATGGGAGAAAAAAATTGAAAAATTTGACGTGTTTGGTGATGCTTCCTAACTAGCATAGAAGAAAAAGTGTGCTTGTTATTGGCTACAATCTTTTTCTATGCCTAACTTGTGACACAAATCTGAGCCTTCCTGAAGAGGAAAATCATGTTGGAAACCTACTTTTACACAGCCCAGGCCTCCTCATTCTTGATGAAGGTCATCAAGCTCGAAATAGCCAATCAAAGATATAGAATTCATGGATGCATAGGTTGATGAAGTTCTTCGTGGATCAAAGATATGGAATTCATTGATGTTCAAAAGAAATGGAAATCATGGATCAAAGTTATGGCTAACAGCAGGATCTATAGGTTGACGAAGTTCTTCATGGATGAAATTGGGAATAAAATTGATAATGGAAAAGAGAGTGTTCACCATAGGTTTACTTAAATGTTGTGGTGAGTTTTCTACTATTGGTTCAATGTTCATGACCTTTATCTACTCAAAATTTCTTGCTTGTTTATACCTTGTTATGTGTACCTGTGATATTGCATTGCATATGTCTGATGTTCTTCACCTTCAAATGTCCATATTGAAATACAGTAATTAGCCACTTAGAAAAGGAATTAAGACACAAGAACAAGTCGCCACGATTAAAAGAAGAGGACCTTAATGTTGTTCGGAGAGAGCTGCAATCTTGGTGCAGAGCACCTTGTTGTTCAATTTAATGAAAAGAGTCTAGATAGGTAGATAGATTCATAATAATTTTCAATAAGGCCATGTGAGGCCATTTTATAATTTTTTTGTGGTTTTCAATCATTATGTGGTTATTAGGAGAAATGTTGCAAACTTGATAAAATGTTGTCAAGACAATTTTGTAAAAATGCAAAAAATGTAAAATCATCGAATGCCAAGGGTCAGGTGGTTGTACAAGTAGTTTTAGGCATTGGTAGGTGTCAACTGAGGTATAAATATGTGGTGAACTCGTTGGAGGAGCTTATCGAATACTTTAGAGAAGAAACTCAATAAAATTTCTTACATTTCTTGTTATTTTCTACTAAATTTTGAGTTTACAAACCTGGTACGATTCCCTACACGCTGCCATTGAACTAATTTGAATTTGGAACAATAATCATATGTGATAGCTTCCTTTAAAAGTTGGTTTGATTGGTTTTAGGGGTCTTTTCTGAATTTAAAACAACATTTCCTTTAGGCAACGAGAAGGTGAACATATGAACAGATATTGAAATGGACTATTTTGCTGAAACTAAGGGTTGTCATAAAACTAGAAGGTGAACTTCAAACCATTCTTTTCTTACACTCTACATAGAAAAATAAAAAGTGAGCCACAACCCACTATGTTTTCCATGATGCAACTATTTTGTAAATTTTTTGTTTGAAACTTATGAATAGATAATGAAATGGATTGTTTTGTTGAAACTAAGGGTTGTCATAAAACAACAAGGTGAACTTCAAAACATTATTTTCTTACACTCTGTAGACAAATAAGAAGTGAGCAACAACCCATTGTGTTTAAAGAACTCGATTAGAAGATGTAGACACCTAAATTTGGACACTTAATTTATCCAAATTTATCCCCTTTTGTCTAAGCATCCCCTTATTTGCATTAATTAAGTAATATTGCTATTATTTAATTAATATCCTTAATTCTGCCAAATCCCTAAGGTATTTAATTAATAAATAAATACCTTATCTCTTTAATCCTCCTTTTCATCAAATGAATTAAACAAATATGACATTTATTTAATTCCTCACATGTCACATCCCTTTCTTAATCCTAATTATTCTCCTAATCTCATCATTAGGGATGTGCACATGCCTAATCCTTGATTAGGATGTCACATCCTCCAACTTTTTCAAGTTGGCCTCTAATCTCTCTTAGCCACCTAACCCTCTTCTAATCATAATTAATTTACAGTTAGGATGTGCACACCCCTAATCATCATTAGGGTCACATCCTCCATAATCTCCCACTTGCCTCTAATATGCCATTAATTTGTCTAATCAGGTACTTGCACAACCTTAATCATTTAATTAGGTCAACCTAATCTCCATGTCATTTACGGAATGTGTCCTAAGTCAACCCTATTAAATGTTTTCTCCTTTTGGAGAAGGCACCCCTTTCCCCATGTGAATTTTTAATTCACATTTAATCCCCCAATGCATTTCAAAGAATTTTAAATTCTCTCTCTCATTCCCATGTGGATATTTGAGGAATTTTTAATTCCTCACATGTCCTCTCACCCACATGTGGACAAGGACCTCCTTTATGAGGAGATCTTGTCCAAATCCCAAGGTACTATGTAGTACCTCCATGTCATGTCCACATCATCTTTTTCAATCCACTTCACATGCCACATGTCAAGATGTGAGGGCTTGTAAGTTCTCAACTTACCATAGCCCTACATCTTGCCCTTGTTGGTTTAATCTCAACCATCCATTTCTCTATAGAATGCAAAATTCTCTATAAATACCCCCTCTTTTCTCTCATTTTAGGAGGAGATCATTTTGCTAACCAAACTCTTGAAAATTTTTCACTTGAGCCATACTTAGCCAAATACTTGCACTTGCATCCATTTTTCATCTATTTCCCATCCATATTGCATCTCAATCATACATATTTTTCCATCAAGAGGAGCATATATCGCATCAACAATCGAAGGGCCAACCAAAAGAACAACTCAACAAGGTAAAATGTTAGATTTTGTTTTGTTAAGCTAATCATTTTCCCAATCTTGAGGTGTTAGGTGTTTAGGTGGTTTCTTGCATATTTTGTGTTGCTGCTCATTTTTGGGACCTTGTTTTCACCCAATCATAGAAGAAACTAATGACAACCAAGTCAACTACTCATAAGAAGGGTCCAAAGAGGATTTCACAGATTTACATTGAAGAATAACAAAGAATATGAAAGATAACAACAAGATTTACTTTCTTCTCAACAACCGACAACCAAAACAAAAGGAAACACAAAAACTTAAGCAAGAAAAAATAATTCCTTAAAAAACCTTCAATACAACTTTATATTATGATATTTATCTTCCAAGCCCTCAGTCTTTGATTGCATAACCTTGATATTTCCTTCATATTGTTCTTTGTATGGCATGGTGTGAATTTTGTTATGATATAGGAATGTATGTTTGAGTTGTACATAGATAAAGATATGCGAGATTTACAAATATGAATGACCTACGTGGGTGAAACAAAGAAAGGAATGCAACACATTGATTAGATGCAAGTAAGGCATATAAATGGCTTACTAAAAGTATTTGATATGGGTGGAAAGGATATGGAAGGCTGGATATGCAAATGAATGGAATGGAAATGCTATTGATTCATCATTTTTTAGTTGTAGGTAGAAAATGAAATGCAAGATATAGAAATATGAATGACCTAGGTGGATCCAAAGAAGAAAGGAATGCAATGCAATGATGTGATGCAAGGAAAGCATATAAATGGTTTATGAATTTTTTTCGATATGGGAGGAAAGGATATGGAAATTAATGGAATGAAAAGGCTATGAAGTGATCATTTCTTTCATTATAGAGTGGAACGATTCCCCCTTTGTTATTGGTTATGATTTTTTAATCATCATAGGGCAGACTGACTCGATACATACACATAAGAAAAAACTCATGCCCCATTCCTCACTCTCCTTCGTACACAACAAGGTGTAGAGATCCTCAAGCTTCCTCGAAATGTGACAACAAAACAAAAGATATAAAAAGATAATGATATTGATGGAGACAAGAGACAAGAGTTAAGATAAAGCACAAGCAATCATGCATGCAGTATGAAAATGATAAATATGCAAGATCATGATAATGAAAAAATCCAAATGATAATGCATATGATAAGGACCAGTGCACAAAATAGTTGTATGATGGAAAACACAGTGGGTTGTGACTCAGTAAAGCCGAATTTTATCGTATGTTAAAGAGTTTATGGTTTGTGACAAAATGTCCACTTTGTAGCATCTGAAATGCTAAAAACTCATGCACTAGGAAATAAAAATGGCATGGGTGGTTCAATTCCATCTTCATATGCAACAAGAGATAGTGGCAGCCTTGCATTTCCAATGCTCAACAATTTGGCTGGTGATTGTTGAGTTGTGGAGGAAATGGTATGGGATTGGATTTTGTTTAAAGGGATAATTGTTACTCCTATATGTAGATATCCTATTTCAAGTGGGAGCTTCCCTTTTTGTTTTGTATCCACTACCGCATTACACAAATTCCCTCATCCACCAACCTCGAATGTAGCTATTGGTGTGGTATCTTAAACTTTTATTAGTTGTGCAACAAGACCTTTCACTTTTGACCTATCATTTGTGTGAGAACACCTTCCATTGTTGTCTTTGTTTTATGAAATTCTTGTCTTTTAGATGGCAGCTCTCTCTGAACAGCATTAAGCTCCTCTTCTTTTCACCGTGACAACTTCTTCTTGTGTTTTAATTCCTTTTCTAAGTGGTTAATTTTAGTGTTTTCTTGTTCTGCTCCACTTTGACCATTTCTAGCTCTTTTTTTTTGTAGTGTGTTTATGATTAGAGTATGTAGATGTTTCTTTTTGCAACCTCATTAGGGAGCTTGTCTTCCTCTTTGGATAAGACTTTCATGCCTCCACCCAATTGATTGTCTTTTTTTGCACTTAGATATGATATCTCCTTTTCCTTTTCATCCATTTCCAATTGTATTTGTTCCATGCAATTGCTAACTTCGAGAATGCTTTCCTTCCTTCATTTGTCCAACTCCACTTTATGCATCACCTCTCTCTCTTTCTCTACTTGCAAAAATTTGTATGCATTAGAAAACCTTTAGAGTTAATCCCCTTCTGCATTTCCATTTTCCCCTTGCAAATACTACACATGCTTTTTTTTCATTTCATATGAATTTGTGCAAGCAAAGAAAGAGAGAGATGATGCTATAAGTGGTGTTGAACAAATGAAGGAAGGAAAACATTGTTGAAGTTAGCAATTCCATGGAACAAATGCAATTGGAAATGGATGAAAAGGAAAATGAAATATCATATTTAAGTGTAGAAAAAGAGAATTAGTTGGGTGGAGGCATGCAAGTCTTATCCGAAGAGGAAAACAAGCTCCCTAATGAGGTTGCAAAAAGAAACATCAACATACTCTAATCATAAACACACTGCAAAAACAATAGCTGGAAATGCTCAAAGTGGAGCAAAACAAGAGAACATTAAAATTATCCACTTAGAAAAGGAATTAAAACACAAGAAGAAGTTGTCACGGTGAAAATAAGAGGAGCTTAATGTTGTTTGGAGAGAGCTGCAATCTAAAAGATAGGAATTTCATAAAACAAAGATAGCAATGGAAGGTGTTCTCACACAACTGATATGTCAAAAGTGAAAGGTCTTGTTGCATAATTGATAAAAGTTTAAGATGCCACACCAATAGCTACATTCAAATAGGATATCTACATATTGGATACAGAACAAAAGGGAAAGCTCCCACTTGAAATAGGATATCTACATACAGGAGAAGTGAGTCACAAGCCATTGTGTTTTACATCCTGCAACTACTTCTCATAACCCAATGTGTTTCCCATCATGCAAATAATATGTGCATTTTTTGTTTGAAACATATGAACAAATATTCGAATGGAGTTTTTTGCTGAAATTAAGGGTTTTTAAAAAATAGGAAGGCGAAATTGAAAATAGTGTTTTGTTACAGTTTGAATAAAAGAAACCGCTCATTGAACAAGACTTGAGAAGTGATTCTCAACCCACTGTGTTTACCATCCTGCAACTACTTCTCAGAACCCAGTGTGTCTCCCATTGTGCAACTAATATGTGCATTTTGTGTTCAAAACATATGAATAGATATTCGAATGGAGTGTTTTGTTGAAAGGGTTTTCTAAAAAATACGAAGATGAAGATGAAAAAAATGTTTCATTACAGTCTACATTAAAGAAAGCGCTCATTGAACAAGACATGAGAAGTGAGTCAGAAGCCGCTATGTTTCCCATCGTGCAACTAATATGTGCATTTTTTGTTTGAAACATATGAACAGATATTTCAATGGAGTGTTTTGTTGAAAGTAAGGGACTTTAAAAAATAGGAAGAAGTTGAAAACAGTGTTTTGTTACAGTTTGCATAAAAGAAACTGCTAATTGAACAAATATATGAAGTGATTCTCAACCCACTATGCTTCCCATCCTACAACTACTTCTCAGAACCCATTGTGTTTCCCATCATGCAACTAATATGTGCATTTTTTGTTGGAAACATATGAACAAATAGTCGAAAGGAGTGTTTTGCTGAAAGTAAGGGGCTTTTAAAAATAGGAAGGCGAAGTTGAAAACAATGTTTTGTTACAGCTTTCATAAAATAAACCACTCATTGAACAAGACTTGAGAAGTGATTCTCAACCCACTATGTTTTGTTATAGTCTGCATAAAAGAAAGTGCTCATTGAACAAGACATGAGAAGTGAGTCAGAAGCCACTCTGTTTCCCCATCGTGCAACTACTTCTCAGAACATAGTGTGTTTCCCATCATGCAACTAATATGTGCATTTTTTGTTCAAAACATATGAATAGATATTCAAATGGAGTGTTTTGCTGAAAGTAAGGGTTTTTTAAAAATAGGAAGGCGAAGTTGAAAACAGTGATTTGTTACAGTTTGCATAAAAGAAACCGATCATTGAACAAGATACAAGAAATGATTCTCAACCCACTATGTTTCCCATCATGGAACTACTTGTCATAACCCAATGTGTTTCCCATCATGCAACTAATATGTGAATTTTGTGTTTGAAACATATGAACAGATATTTGAATGGAGTGTTTTTTTGAAAGTAAGGGGTTTTTAAAAATAGGAAGGCGAAGTTGAAAACAATGTTTTGTTATAGTTTGCATAAAAGAAACCACTCATTGAACAAGAAATGAGAAGTGATTCTCAACCCAATGTGTTTCCCATCCTGCAACTACTTCTTAGAACCCAATGTGTTTCGCATCGTGCAACTAATATGTGTATTTTTTGTTTGAAACATATGAATAGATATTCGAAGCGAATGTTTAGCTAAAAGTAAGGGTTTTTTAAAAATAGAAAGGCGAAGTTGAAAAAAATGTTTTGTTATAGTTTGCATAAAAGAAACCGCTCATTGAACAAGACACGAGAAGTGATTCTCAACCCACTATGTTTCCCATCATGGAACTACTTGTCACAATCCAGTGTGTTTCCCATCGTGCACCTAATATGTGTATTTTTTGTTCAAAACATAAAGAACAAATATTCAAATGGAGTGTTTTGCTAAAAGTAATGGTTTTTTTAAAAATATGAAGGTGAACTTGAAAACATTGTTTTGTTATAGTCTGCATAAAAGAAAGAACCCATTCAACAAGACACGAGAAGTGAGTCACAAGCCATTATGTTTTCCCATCCTGCAACTACTTCTCAGAACCCAATGTGTTTTCCATCGTGCAACTAATATGTGTATTTTGTGTTCAAAACATATGAATAAATATTTGAATGGAGTGTTTTGCTGAAAGTAAGGGTTTTTTTAAAAATAGGAAGGCGAAGTTGAAAATAGTGTTTTGTTACAATTTGTATAAAAGAAACTACTCATTGAACAAGACACGAGAAATGATTCTCAACCCATTGTGTTTTCCATCATGGAACTACTTGTCACAATGAAGTGTGTTTCCCATCATGCACCTAATATGTGCATTTTGTGTTCGAAACATAAAGAACAAATATTCAAATGGAGTGTTTTGCTGAAAGTAATGGTTTTTAAGAAATATGAAGGAGAAGTTGAAAACATTGTTTTGTTACAGTCTGCATAAAAGAAAGCACCCATTCAATAAGACACGAGAAGTGAGTCACAAGCCACTATGTTTTCCCATCTTGCAACTACTTTTCAGAACCTAGTGTGTTTTCCATCATGCAACTAATATGTGCATTTTATGTTTGAAACATATCTACAGATATTCAAATGGATTATTCTACTAAAAGTAAGGGTTTTTTAAAAAATACGAAGCTCAACTTGAATACATTGTTTTGTTACAGTTTGCATAACAAAAAGTGCTATTTGCATGTGCTTACATGGAATTGTAAGTTTGACATAAATAATAAGACTTGAGGTGGAATTTCCTACTATTATTTGATGGAATTTTACATTCTTTAGAATGATATTTTACATGAAATCTGCAAGAACATTGTCTTACATTTTTTTTAAATTAAGAGGAGTAAATGCTTTTGACCCGGAGCTATAAACCGATGAGGTCACAAATGGGGGACCTCATCCCCTATACTCCAAAGGGATTGGAGCCTTCATGGCAAGATTAACAATACAACTTAACAATTGCATAATGCCACTATTGGTAGAAGACCGTAGTCTTCAAACATACCAAAGTACTGTAATTCCACATAATAATTGATCAATAATTACATGATCAAAGATAATGTAATTCCACACCATAATTGTTCAATAATTACATGATCAAAGATAATGTAATTCCACAACATAATTTTTCAATAATTACATGATCAAAGACCGAATGGAAAATGAATATTGTTAGCCTCTGTCATCCTCTCCTACAGTGCCTTTTTATGTGCAATTGAGGAGACGGTTAGATAAAATTTTATAGGTGATTCCACTTGCAGGAGCGTTTGGGGAAGCCTCTTCTTTGACCATTGCACTTTCAAAACCTTCAGCCTATAAGAAACCCATGAATATAAATGACTACATTCAACAATTATCATATGGATATGAGGAAAAGGCAACATCATATCTAAGCACAAAGAAAGAGAATCAATAGGGGAGAGATGAAAATCTTATCTGAAAACGAAGACAACTTTCGTAACACATTTATATGAGCCTCTGGAGGAGAAATACAATTCACAATTAGACAGACCAAGAAACATTGCTAATAATCGAGGCCTGATTTTTTCACTTCTTTCACAGAAGTTGAAGGAAATTAAGAAATTGAGCAAGCTAGTGTCAAGAATCAATAAAATCAAGCCTTAATCTCATTAACGATGTTTCTTCACACTCGCCACTTCCTTGTTCATCCTTGCCCTGCAACGTGAAGAATGTTAATGTCAATTCAAATTCAAATGCATGCAACAAATTCATTCAAATTATGAAAATACATGTTCAGAGCAGATTTCAAAATTACCCTTTCTTCCACTTTATTCCTCTGAAAGAACCAAGGATAGTGTGTTTTCCAATACACTATCAAAATCAGCGTATTCGTAACACAAATGAAATTTTCTAAATGAAATCACAAAAATACTCTAAAATCAAAGCAAAAAGCCAGTGGAACGACACATATTACATCCAACCACATGCATAATTTAAAAGGAAAAGTGCATGATCTCCTCCGCAGGAACCCTTTCTACTTGTTGCCCTGTCAAGGCACATTTTCCTATCCCAAATGGACACTAACTTGCTCAAGTAATGAATTCAAAATTACCAGGGAAAGTGCACGATCAAATTCAAATGCATGCAACAAATTCACTCAAATTATGACAATACATGTTCAAAAGAAGATTTCAAAATTACCCTTTCTTCCACTTTATTCATCTGAAAGAACCAGGGACAGTGTGTTTTCCAATTTACTATCAAAATCAACTTATTCGTAACAGAAATGAAATTTTCTAAATGAAATCACAAAGACACTCTAAAATCAGAGCAAAAAGCAATTGAAATGGCACAGATTATAGCCAACCACAAATGCATACTTTAAAAGGGAAAGTGCACAATCTCCTTTGCAGGCACCCTTTCTTCTTGCTGCCCTATTGAGGCACATTTTCCTATCTTTAATGAAAACTAACTTGCTCGTGCCCACCACTTCCTTCTCCATCATTTCCCTCTAATTCCAAGAATGTAAACGTCACATCAAATTCAAATACATGCAACCAATTCATTCAAAATATCAAAATACACATTAAAAAGTAGATTTTCAATATTACCCTTTCTCCCGCTTTCTTTGGCTTTCCCCTTTGAACTATGCATTCGTGCTTGCCTGTAATATGTAAAAAGGTTGCAAGTGTTATGGGATAGTTAAAGTTCCAAAATTTATTGCACCATCTCCTATAAGAAAGCATATAGTTTTTGAATCATAAGAAACAAAATTTTAAGGTGGACTTCCTTATATTCTTGGTGGGTAGGAAACAAAAACTTTTGACAAGCAAATAACTAACAGTAGACAGTGTGTTTTCCAACACTACAAATAATGTGAGCATTTTTTTTTCTTGCAATCAGATGAAGATAGTGAAATTCCATTTTTACTATTACAAATAGCATTTAATACGACTATTCATTTGAAAGTATCCATGATGAGAAAAATAGTCAACCTCAAACGATTTAAATGTCAACCTTTCTCTTTCATTTATAAGCAAGCTACCATAAACAATAAGACTTTAGGTGGCATTTCCTTCCGGTATATTTTATATTAACATAAATAGAATACACATTATAAACACATAGCCAAATGATTATTGTCATAGTCTGCATAACAGAAAGTGGTCACTGAACAAGAATTGAGAAGTGAGTCACAACCCTTTGTGTTTTCCATCCTGCAACTATTATGTGCATTTTGTGTTCCAAACATATGAACAGATATTGAAATGGAATGTTCACCGAAAGTAAGGGTTGTCATAAAATATGAAGGTGAACTTCGAAAAATTGTTTTGTTATAGTCTACATAACAGAAAGTGCTCATTGAACAAGAATTTAGAAGTGAGTCACAACCCTGTGTGTTTTCTATCCTGCAACTCTTATGTGCATTTTATGTTCCAAACATATGACAATATTGAAATGGAATGTTTGTTGAAAGTAAGGGTTGTTGAAAACATTCAAGCTATCAATATAATTGTTGGTGGGGGATACATAAAAGTATCCAAAATCAACTGAGGTGTCACCAACCAATTAGGTTCTCACAGTGTAAGCAACCAAAACATTTTCATTACATTCATACTATCTATGTGTAATTGCAGGTTCCAAAACATTGGGTATTATGAACCCTGCAACCCAAATATTGTTTTCAAACCCTTTACAAGTAACAACCCAATTGGTTACTCACCCCTCAGGTGAATTTGGATAGTCTTATATACCCCTGACCTGCAACTCCCTGTAGAATGAGAAAACCTAGAACACAGAGAGTTTTCCAAGAACAGTTTTCGTTACAATCTAAAATGCATGTCTTAATCACATCAACCCCTTCCCTCTTGCAGTGAACGGATAGCTTCTCGCACAAGGAAAAAAAATTTGGCACAATTTGATGCAAGAGGACACCTCCTCACTTTCCTGGCCATGACGTTTCCTCTCGTCTGCCAATTTCATCACTTTTATCATCTGCCTTGGTGGGCCCCACACAATGCCATCTCCTCATGTTATGTATATTTCTATGAATTTTTGTATGTACATAGTTGTGTTTTTTTGGGAGATTAGTTGTGTCCATACAGGGTTTTACAACATTGTGTGGGTTGAAGGTTTCATAAATCATGCTCTCACATCCCACTGTGTTTTCCAACCTACAATCATACAAAGTTTTAATCATTGTTGGAAAACACTAGGTTTTAAAAAACAGTGCCTTTCATTGCATTCCTATGGTCTAAATAACAAAAAAAAATTGAGATGAATATTCATACTGTTGTGTAAAATTCTAGGTTGTAAAACATTGGTTTTTCAAAATCTGCAACCCACACAATGTTTTAAAACCCTTTACAAGTGAGAACCCAATCGGTTACAAACCCCTCACCTCAATTCCATTGGTTTTTCATCTCCCCCAACTTCTCTCCAACCTTTAACTTTCAACCTGTAGAATGAGAAAACCCACAACAAAGTGTGTTTTCCAATAACAGTACTTCTTACATATTAACTGTGACACTTCCTTCTATTGCTAGTTCTGTCACTTTTATCATCCATCTGGCAGACCCTGCACTACGTCGTCTCTTCATGTTATGTATGTTACAATGTATGTTGTTATGTATTTTTTCATGTGTTTTTGTGTGTACATAGGTCCTTTTTCTCTAGGAGTTGGAGAAATCTAACTCCTCGACAAAACGCACCTATGTTATATATGTATATAACATAATATGACATCCCCCATCCCACACGGTGGACAAAAATACACCGAAAAGAAGACAAAAATACTTGACAGAAGCCATCACGTGTCGGACGCCAAAAAAGGATGTGCAACAATCAACAAACCCTAACTTTTTCTACATTTTATTTTATTTTGGTCCACCATTTTGTTCATTTTGTTTTGTAGTTTTTTGGGGAGTGAGGTGCGAACAGTGAAATGAGTTATAGGTGGCCATGAGGAGGGAGGCACGAGCATTGAAATGGAGTTACAAGTGGCCAGAACAACACATGCATTGAAATAGAGTTGCAAGCGGGAGGCGGTTGAACCAACATAGCCTTTGAAATGGAGTTGCCAGTGTGTTTATGTTGTTTTTTTATGTAGATAGCTGCATTTTGTTTATGTTTTCTAAAAGCATTCAATGAATATTGGTTAAAGAAAAAAGGTTTTCATTGATGGAAAAATAAAATGATTTGTTTGCATGTATGGTTTTCATATGAAATGCATAGGTGTTTCTGTTTATGCAGAATAAAAAAATTCAACTAGAAATTCTTTGCATTCGCCATAGTAAGCATCTCATCTATAAAAATATCATAAATTATTAATGCAGAATAAATTTTGGAAGTTTAACTTACCTGTACACTTGCAATTCAAGCTATGACAGCTAGAATCACCTGTGTTTAGTGCAAAAGCTTCACGTCTCCAAAACCGTCCTCAATCCACCTACCCTCCTTTTCTTCAATTTTATTTCCTCAAATATATCAACTACCTAGAAGGAAGACAAGTGTTAGCAATAGATTAAATTGGAAAATTAAAGACATTTGGTGCTACAAAGAATTATTTTTATTCCAAATTTCACCAATATACATTTTATATGTTGTGGTGAGTGCAAAATCCCAGCTTGCACAAATAAATAAAAAAACATATTAAACTGTACATTGGGAATTTAATTTCCAATTTAACCTATCACTAACACTAGTAGTATATATCAACAATAATATCTGTCATTCTATAGGAACTGTGAAGCACTCAACGTTCATTTTGGATTTATAAAAATATCATCTCTCCTAACATATGAAAGAGGCCATAACTTACAATAATCAATAAGCACATAGAAGACAGAACAAGAAGGATACCACGTACTACTACCATACTTTTTTTATATCTTGTGTATCTCAATGAACACCTAAATGACATATCGGTACAATAACCATTGTTCAATGATATTGTAAATTGAACCATTAATTGTACAGACAACTGAAAAATATAGATCATTGCAAGAACAAAGGTTAACAAGTCAACAAAATCCTTGCCAATCACCTTGATTGACCCAAAAAAGAGCAGCTACTTTGCCAACAAAACACACCTATATAAATACAAAAATGAATTAAAAAGTATACAAAAACATACATAGAAACATACATAACATGAAAAGAAGGCAGAATAGGATGTCAATGCACAAAAGAGAATCAGTTTGACGGAGACATGAGAGTCCTATGTGAAAAGGTATACAAATTTTGCAAAAAACATATTAAAAACAAAACATACGCATTCTCTAATCAGAAAGACACTCTCAAAGATGAGAACAACATTCTTCTAATGAAAACCTTAAAGTTTGTAGACAGTAAAAATGTACTAAAGTTCATTCACCTGCACAATTTATAGCAACTCTTACTTACAGAAAAAAAAAAATTGAAATTCAATTTCGTCATATCATTTAAAAATAAATGCACAATATAATTTGCAGGTTGGAAAACACAATGTGGTTTTCCATTTATTTCATTATCTACATTCAAAGTTATGTGGTTGAGAGCACGGGCAGGAATGTCTTGAAAATCTTTTGTTAATTAGGCAGTAGGAATGTAATGAAAGGGAACATTTTATAAACACCTTTTACTTTCCAACAACCATTAAAACTCTAAATGATTGCACATTAGAAAACACCATGGGAGGTGAGTGCGTGATTAATGAAACCTCCAACCCACACAATGTTGTAAAACCCTCTATGGACACAACTAATCTCTCGAAAAAATGCACCTATGTACATACAAAAATGCATGAAAACATACGTAATGATATACATGGTACCATACATAACATGAAGATATGGCATAGTGTGGGACCCGCCAGATGGATGATAGAAGTGACGGAACTGACAGAGGAAAGGAAACATCACAACAAGGAAAGCAAGGTGGTGTCTCATCACATCGAATTATGCCAGTGTTTTTTTTCCTTGTGCGAGAAGCTATCTGTTCACTGCGCATGGGAAGGGCATTGATATGATTAAGACACGTGTTTTAGATTGTAACAAGTATTGTTCTTGGAAAACACTTTGTGTTAGGGTTTTTCTCCTTCTGCAAGTTGAAAGCGAATCATTGGAGAGCAAGGGGGCATTGTAGGCAGGGGAGATGACCAAGCAAGTTGAGGTGAGGGGTTTCTAACCAAGTGTATGTACATAGGTGCATCAACTCAGATTCCTCGGCTTACCAATTGGGCTGTTATGTCTAGGGGGTTTTAGAACGCTGTGTGGGTTGCAGATTTCTTAAAACTCATTATTTTCCAATCCCATTACATTCTTACTATCTAATTCAAAAAATGCTCTCAAGACAATCACAAAACATACCAAATTGAGGTGAGGGGAGAGTAACCAATTGGGTTGTTACTTGTAAAGGGTTTTAAAACATTATGTGTGTTGCAGATTTAAAAAAACCAGTGTTTTCCAACCTGGAATTTTACATAACAGTATGAATGCAAATTAGACAATACAAACAATTGGAGTATGAGTTGTCATTTTCTGAGATTTTTTTCTGGCATGAGAATTCGAGGCAAAATGATGTGTGCATTTTCTGTTTGGAGAAAGAAAGGGGAAAACACTCTGTGTTTCATGTGTGCACATTCAAAGCTGATGGTTGGAGTGCACATGTAGGAGTTGGAGGAAAAAACCAATGTTTTGAAACCTGGAATTTAACAAAATGGTATAAATGTAATTTAGATGGTACAAATGTAATGAAAAGGCACCTTATAACAAGTCTTATGCAGAATAAAATTTGTGTTTCTATTTCTTAATATGATCTAAATATACATGCACGCTATGATTGTAGGTTGGAAAACACAGTGGGAGGTGAGCTGACAACATGATTTACAAAACCTCCAACACAAAAAATGTTGTAAAACCCTCTACGCATTGAAGCCAAATACCTTACTGGTTGTCTAGAAAATAGTGTGTATCACCACACTCCTACGGTCTAAATAACACCAAGCTTTTCAATACATACATACTATTTTCAAAAAATCTAGGATGCAAAACAATGTGTTTTACAAAACCTGCAACCCACCTAATGTTTCAAAAAAGTTTAGACACCACTATGGGGGTACGATATCATGTTACATACATAGGTGCTTTTTGTCTAAATACTGGTTATTATATGAATTGGCCTCTAATACTGGTATAGTATACCATTAGGGGAGAAGCTAACTCCTACACAAAATGCAACAATATACTATACAAGTATTAAAAGCTGATTCATATAATATACCAGTATTAGAGGGAACAACTAATAGGAGACAATGTGTTTTCCACCACTGCAACTCCACTTCAATGCCCATGTTGTTTTGGCCGCCTGTAACTCCATTTCAATGCTCGCGTGTCCCTCCTCATGGCTACCTATAACTCATTTCACTGCTCACGCCTCCCTCCCCAAAAAATTGCAAAACAAAATGAAGAAAATGGCAGACCAAAACAAAATAAAATGTGGAAAAAAGTTAGGGTTTGTTGACTGCCGCGTGTCCTTTTCCAACATCTAACATGTGATGAAATTTGTCAAGTCTTTCCATCTTTTCATCGGTGTCTTTTTGTCCACCGCATGGGATGGGGAATGGGGGGTACAATATCATGTTACATACATTGGTGCTTTTTGTCTAGGAGTTAGCTTCTCCAATAATGGTATATTATATGAATCAACCTTTAATACTAGTATAGTATACCATTAGGGGAGAAGCTAACTCCTACACAAAAACCAACGGTATACTATACCACTATTAAAGGCCGATTCATATAATATACCAGTATTAGAGGGAACAACTGATAGAAGATAGCGTGTTTCCCAACACTGCAAATAATGCGAGCATTTTATTTAAACACAACAATGGGAGGTGTGATTTTGAAGAAATTCATACTGTTTTGCAACATTCCATGTTGCAAAACTGTAGATGTTAAGAAGCAAGATAGTGTGTTTTCCAAAACTACAAAAAATGCAGGCATTTTATTTAAACACAACAATGCAGTCTAATTTGAGAGAAGACATTCATACTATTTTGTAATATTCAATTTTGTAGAACAGTACATGTTCAGAAGCAAGCAACCCACCATGAGACAACCCTTTACATTTAAACAAGGAGATTCAAATAACTAAAACCCAACATTGTGTTTTTCAAATTGCAATTATTTTGTGCAGTTTTTCTTTTCAATCATGCAAAATTTAAACACAATGGAAGGAAGGTGTTATTTTGAGGACATCCATACTTTTTTGTAACTTTCCATGTTGCAAAACCATAGGTGTCAAGAAGAAAGACAATGGGTTTTCCAACTGTGCAAATAATGCGAGCAATTTATTTGTTCCAATCAGGAGAAAGCTAACTCATAGACAAAAAACACCTATGTATGTAACATGAGATTGAAATGGAATTTCACTTTCCTCATCTGATTCAACCAAATAACTGCTGACATTATTTACAGTGTTGGAAAACACACTATCTCCATATAAGGTGTTAAGCAACAAGCAACCCATATAGTGTTGTAAAACCCTTTACAATTGAGAGGAGACGGTGTGTTTTCCAACTTTGCAAATAATGCGACCAATTTATTTGATCCAATCAGATAAAGAAAGTGAAATGAAATTTGTTCTTGGAGCATAATGAAATAAAACTCTTCATATCGAACTAACTGAAATGGGATAGTTTGTTTTCCAACCCTCCAAAACAATCTATAACACTATGCCTTGCAGGTTTCATAATACCTACTGTTTTCCAATTTCATTACATTCTTGGCACCTCATTTTTCTATTTGCAAATAATGGTTTCTAATGCCATGTTTTTTGGGGTTTTTGTCCATTCCAAAATTCAGTTTTGGTTTCTAAGACCACATTTTTTGGGGTTTTTGTGCATTCCAAAATTTGGCAAAATTGGAAAACCAGAATACAGCAGGAAAGGAGACAAAAATTAAAAAACTCTCAACACAAAAATACATTAGGAAGATAATGCAAACATTGAAGATAGTACCCAAAAGATATTGACAACAAATACATTGCATGTTGGCCATTATGTCTCTTTGTTGGCCTTTAAGGGCACCGGTATAGATTTGACCACTTGTTGTATGATGATTAGGAAAACTTTGAGGCCTATTTTTAAAACCTGTGTTCAATGCCATTTGTCTTTTACAGAGAGGAAACTTAACAGAGGTTAAGATGCGTATATAGCCAACTTTTAAAAAACAAAAGATTAAAGACCTCTAATGTCTGAAATGAGGAAGTTAAACTATGATTAAATAGTACAATGTTAAATTTTAACCCTTCTCCCAATGAAAACCCCAAGAAAAACATTTTATTTCTATTTCAAAAAAAATCCATTTCACAGTTCAATCAACTACTTCACAATGCTTCACAATCCCTACAAAAGGTTGAAATGGCACAATTAATGGCAGATATACCTACCTCCATTGTTGTTTGTTGCTTGCGTGTGTTTCTGCTATTGTCTGTTGCTTGCGTGCGTTTGGTCGGCTCCGTTGTTTTCATTTTCTAGCAAATGCAGGAGACACAGGTTCATTCTCTTGACACACCCCATTTCCCTCCTCATGGCTGTCTGTAACTCATTTCACTACTTGCACGTCCTCCTCATGGCCGCCTGTAACTCATTTTGCTACTCATGCCTCCCTCTCCAAAAAATGCAAAACGAAATGAAGAAAATGGCGGACCAAAACAAAATAAAATGTGGAAAAAAGTTAGGGTTTGTTGACTGCCGCGCGTCAGGTTTGTTAACTGCTGTGCATCCATCAAGTCTTTCCGTCTTTCTGTCGGTGTCTTTTTGTCCACTGCGTGGGATGGGGGATGTGGGGGGGTACCATATTATCTTATATGCATATATCACATAGGTGAATTTTGTCTAGGAGTTAGCTTTCTCTGTGCAAAATGGTTGCTATCTCATAGAGCCGCGACACCGCGCTAACACCAGGAAAAGAGTAAAATAAGTGAAAATTTACTTTCTTTGATAAGAAGTTTCAATAATCACTTGATATAACCCACAACAACACTTAATAGGCTAAATCATTGAACAAAAATACTGATGGTAAGCGGTGGCTTTACGCTACCTATGATGAAAAGATACATAATCGAGGGAGATGAAGCGTTAAGGCGGTACAAGAATGCATATTTGTAGTACTATGAGGAACTTCAATAATATATAATGGGCATGTGATATTGTTAGAGCCTTATGTACTGATGAGGAAACCTCAAATGTATATCGATTATGCGGTATGGCGACAAGGCTAATAAAAGTGCACAACCCTGCTACCCCACAGAGGTCAAGGGAAGTGGCGGAAGTACTACATTACAAATTGTCAAGGCATTAATGCCAATTATAGCGTTATATCCATAACTTATTATGAGCCATCGAATGTGGTGAAATCGACGGTGCATGTTTAAACTCAAAAAATGAGCAGATCATGAGTATTTAGCACAAAGTTGATATTAATGTCAAGGTGACTGACTGTAAAAGCCATTATATCTAGAATTTGGCCTTTACTTTTGTAATCATTTGTAAAGCATCGTCTTGTGTGGAGCTCAAGAGATCAAAAGGAGAAGCTCTACAACTGTTATAATCACCGGGTAAGTGCACCAACACTCCTCATCAGTGATTTTAAGAGCATTTGGTTGATTGGATTATGCAATTAGAAACTTTAAGAAAAAAGAGTTTAGAAGATATAGAAGTTTTGCACCATGCCACCTAAGAAAAATGAACTGTGAGTAAGAAGGAAGGGCTTACAACCCCTAAAGAAAAGAAAAGATCCTTACAATAGTCCATATTAGATATCTTACCTAATTCAACTGACAAAGGATTTAAGAAAATATTTAAAGATGTGGCTCAAGGATGTGGAGACCCAATCATTCATATCTCAGGTTGGGACTTATTCTAATACTTCTATGACAAGAGGGATGAGAAGATTATGATTTCGAACCCTTGGACACTAGATTTAGCCAAGTTGGTGGTTCGAATGTTTGTATAGATGTAAGAGAGTTTATCGAGGAATGCTTACACATAGCTATCATCCACGCTGCAAAATTTTAAGAATCCCAAATGGTTCACCCTTGGTGGAAGTCTAAAAAGCGGTAATTATTGAATGTTTCAAATTGAACAAACAAACCTTGACTAAGATCGATACGAAGTGTGAAGAAAATTATAATAGGTTGAAGAGAAAGACATATAGAATTGATGAGCTTCCCTTTTTACATGAAGAGGAGAAAATAATAAAAGATACCTATATCACCCTCTATTGTGGAGCCATTTGTTGTTGTAGACTTTCAAGTTTACTTCAAAGCAAGATGACAAGAAATGCATGAAGATGAGAGGGTAGTTGTTTCCCTAAGATTCATAGAAGATGATGGTCATTTAGACCCTTGAGTTCAAAGATTCTGGATCAAAATGAAAATAAAGAGTTTGAGGAAAGAATTGAGATAAACCAAATGGGAACTAAAAGATCCCATCATGATCAAATTACTATAAACTTTTAATGGCAAGATAAGTGAAATAAATATTATCCTACAAGAAGCAAGAGAGATGGTACTAAAAAGTGATATCTTAATCATCCCAAGGATGGAATTGAGAAAGATGTTCTTGCTGGACCAAGTAAGAAATCAAGAGGATCCCATGATGCTAGCAGAATTCAATACTAAAGAAAGGATGAGTGGCATGAGGTACAATCCAAATATTGAAACCCTAGCATTCTAGGCCAAATAGAAAAGCACACAGAAGCCAAGGCTTCTAGATATTGTACAAGAGATGAGGGGAAGTGTCATGGTGAAGACAATGAAAGACACATCTATAATGGAAGCTGCAATCATGACTATGCATTCAATAATTTTTACCAAGCGGGGAGTTGAAGAAATGGAAAACAAGTTGATAAAGTATGAGAAAGAGAAAAATATCATGAATGATGAGGTCAACAAGCTCTTCATAGAAAATGTGAAGTTGAAACAACAATTAAAGGAAACTGAACCTTCTCAAGGAATGGAGATGGTAGTATATGAACCTCCCACATAGAAAATAGTTGACACAAATACAATATCTATTAACCAAATCAATGCACTAAGACAAGAGGTGGAGGATTTCAAGAAAATAAATGAAGGAACCAAGGAAAAGATAAGAAATAAAATATTTGATATATTGGCAAAGATATTGGATCATAGAGTCGGGATGATTGTGGACAAGACATCAACTATATATGAATGTTATACTACCTTGTCCCTGTTGCCCAATTTTCACCTACGGGCTCAATCAGGCAGGATAAATCATGTGATAGATGTTCGAGAAGGCCAAATGGAACATTCACAACAAGGGAAAAAATCATACATCTGATGCTAGGCCACAGGGAACTTAGTTGGAGAGCCTGCCTTAGTCAAGTTCGACATGAAAATCCTCTAAGGAGAGAGTCGCCAAGACCGTCATGATGTCTCGCCGACCAACAAGGGACCTCACTAAATGGAAGCATCATCGCCAACAAGTATGACCAATGGGGTGTGGTCTCACCGAAAGGAGGCGGCATCAGAAAAACAAGCGAGCTTCGTTGTAGGGTCTCACCAAAGTCAAAAGGTCTCCACGACTCTAAAGGCTCTCGGCACAGAAGTTGAGTTCGCTGAGATGTCTCGGCGATAAAGGAGGTCTCGCCAACAGGAAAAAAGAGCTTGCCGAAGGATTTTTCCTTCGACATAGGGTCTCAGTAATGCGAAGGGTCCTACAAATAAAGGGATCCTTCAGTGTAATATCCCAAGTCGGGGAGAAGTCTCCCCGACCCGGGGGTGTTTCCCCAATATGAAGTGTGCTCGCTAGGAGTTGAGGTGATCGTCATAAGGTCTAAGTGACCAAGTAATGTCCTGCCAAAAGCCGAGGGCCTCGCCCAAGGAAAGTTAAGTCATCATGATGTCTAGCCGATGGCTTAGTGTCTCATCGAAAGGAATGAACGGAGATCGAGGAGAGCAGAATGTGCTCGGTAAAATATCTGGCCGACATGGTATGGTCTCAGCGATGAAGGAAAATATCGGTATGACTATTGGACCTCGCTATGAAGTCTTCCCGACTTGCCAGAGTCTTACTGAAAGAAATGTAGAGCTCGGTAGAGTGGAATACGTTCGGGGTGACATCAATAAACTCTTGCCGATACGACAGACCTCCCCGAAATGAAATAAGCTTGACAAAGGTTTGTGCTTTCGCCAGGATGTTTCCCCTACCCGATGGTCTCGCCGACTATGGAGCATAGTGGTAAGCTATTGAGGCTCGCTATGAAGTCTCATCGACACACCAATGTCATGCCGAATGAAATCTTTGAGCTCGGGAGAATGAGGGAGCTCGCCATGACGTCTTGTGGACACAGGGATGTCTTCCCAAAGCAAAGTGAGCTCGCCGAAGGTTGTACTTTCGCTAAGATGTTTGTCCAACAAGGTGGACTCTTTCTGAAAGAGTTTGGAGCTCGGGGGAAAAAAGGTGTCATCGTTTTGATGTCCTAGCGACCGATCAGAGTCTCCCCGAAATGATGAAGTTCACCAAAGAGTGGGGTTTTCGAAATGATGTCTCAGCAAAGAAGTTGTGTCTTGTTGATGGTTTCAGGGATATCAGTATTACTTTTGAAGCTCGATAAGAGCTCTCATCGACAGTTCTATGTTATATCGATAGCTGCAGAGGGACATAATCGCATCAGTGAGACACTTACAATGTCTCGCCAAGATGCGATTCTGACTTAACAAGCTTTTGACTATAGGGGAATCCATGTGGAATGTGCCCAGCCAATCAGAGAGAGCTACGAGTGAATCATTGGCAGCTTGACTGGTGCCAAGAAGATCAACATAATGTGAATCGACATGGACCTTCTCTGAAGTGAGAAGCATTCAAGGCAGCTTAGCTGAAGAGGTTCCAGGAGGACACGAGGACCAGAAGTAAATGCATTTGGTAGCTACAAAAGATCTAAAGGCTTCTCTGAGGAATGACTCTTCACTGACATGGACAACAAAGACATGCAGGGTGTAGCATTAATTTCAGGAAAAAGATCTAAGGATAGTTTTTTTGAGGACTGATATTTTGTAAGCCCTAAGCGGCTGAAATCTTTTTGTATATAAGGCATTTTTTTCCTTTTTGTAGTTAGTTCGGATAATCAATTCAAAAGAGTTAGTTATTTTTTAGCAATCCTTCCTCAGCTGGTGTATGTTTTGTAACTCAATTCAATTTTGGATTATAAAGCACAGAGTTGCCTTGACCTCTGTTGATGTTTCAGCTTTTCCATTACTGTTCTTGCAAAGTGTTGTGCATTTCAGGTTAATAATTAAGTTATCTTGTGAATTCTTTTTATTCCTTTATAACTTTATTTGGTGTTTCATGCCCTCCTTTGTAAAAAGCACCATTATATGAATCACAAAGCTGTGTTTACATAATCACACATAGATTCTATTCTGTGAAAGTCTTTTCCTTTATTGAAAAAGTGTGTGTATCAAACCCGATGTGACATATTAATGCGTAGCTCATAGAATTTGATATGTATCTTTCTAATCTTTGACAAATTTCAAGTGCACTCTAAGTATTCCATTGATCTCATCAAACTCAGTGTATCACCATAGTTTAGTTTCATTCATGTACTCCTTCTCCCTTTTTCCTTTACAGAATCGTTAGTTTAGGTGATACCCAAAGGAAGTCAGCCTTCTCTGGAGGTTCATTTCAACTTCAGGGGACCCACAGCCTTGAAATGATCCCATGTTTCACTAGAAAGCTTAGTCTCCATCATTGTGCATAGGGTGCAATTTCTTTCCGATGGAGTGTGGATGCTCTCATGGCCCTAAAACCCACAGAAAGGATGGTGATGGATGAATACCAGTATGCATCAGGAGAGAACCAAAAAGTCCTAGCTAAGATGAATTCCTTCCAAACTATCAAACAATGGTTTATACCTAGGATATTGGAAGATGATGAGCAACTCAAGGATTATAATGAATGGAAGAATGATTTTGGTCAAATTTTTCAAAATTGTATTGTCCACCTACAAAAGGATCAACAGATAGATGTTCATAGCTTCAATTTGATCTTGGATGGGATTGCTATAGCGGATTTAGGATATTCAAAGTTCATCACAAAAAGCAGAGGGTTGTTGGATAGCAACTAGAAGGCTCATTTGACTAATGTGTCACAAATCCAAGAACACAAATTGCCTAGTTATTTTACTATATATCAATGGGAGCAAACATATCTGGTTCCCCTAGAAGAATAGGTCTTGGAGTTGTTACAAAGGAAGAATCGAGCCTTGACATACTTTATCTTGGAGAAAGGGACCTTACCAGATCAAGATGACCATCAGTACCCCACATTGATTAACGAATTTCAAGTATCACAAGTGCCACAGACTTCAAATCACAAGTTGTTTATTTTCTTTATTTTCATTTGTCATATCTTAATCAAGCATAAGCAAAACTAATAATTAGTTTATATGAAAAGGCATAAATTTTGAAAAAAATTCCTTGTTTTGTAATAGTCTAAAGCTTGTGTGCTTCCTTCATTTTTTATAAGGAGACCAAGACCGAGGGAAAAAGATAGATAGATAGTTAGACAGATAGATGAATATGGGAAAGAAGAGGATATAATATAAAATCATTTTTGAATAAATACTTCTGGTATGAATTATAAAATCTTTTGAAATAATTTAATGGAGAAGTTATAATCTAGTGGCCGAGATTCTGGTGTTCAATTGCTTGTTGATATTAATTGATGAATTTTATCTTGTTGTCTCTAGAGTGATCTTTCCATGTTATTTGAATCACTATACTAAGGGTATATCTGATTTATCAAGACATATTTGCTTCCTCTATGTGATTCATTTTAATTGGTTTTTGCAAGCAAGGATTAAAATCCTTTTAAGTGATTCATCTTAATTGGTTTCCTCAAGAATTAAAATCATTTTAAATAAGTCATCTTAATTGGTTTCTTTCAAGCAAGAATTAAAATATTTTTAAACAAGTCATAGTAACTAACAACCTTGCACCTTTCAAGGTATAAACATATGAGAGTGCCAAACAATTTGAGTTAAGTTAGGAGGAACACACCTATCATTCACATCTTGAATCCATTTCCCAATATAAGAAGGCAGTGATCATATTTATTATAAAACATTTCATAAAAACCTATTTATACAATTTTAGTTTCAGCACATAGGAGTAGGAGTAGAGGATAGTTTTTATTTCAAACTTTCATGCTAGTACGAAATAGATTATGAGTGGAAGAATTTTCTAAAGAGATTGTGATTAAACAAACCCTCTACATTCGTGTGAAAGCTATAATATTCTTAATCATCACCATTTTATTTTGGAAGAGTTCTATGTTTATTGGTGATTAAGGTGCACCCACCTAGGCCTAGCAGAGCTTGAAGAGTAGGGAATTCTAACCGCATTGGTTAATTATGTTGTTGGCCAAAACATTGATAAACCTGATCATAGAATTTGGCATACCCTTAGGGTTTGCAATTCACAATTTTGGGAACCAACACACTTCGTCAATGTTACTAATGAATATGAAATTGAAGATGAAGATTTCATGATGAAGTTTCTTGTGAAGTCCTTAAAATAGAGCACAAAATAATGGTATAGAAGCCTTTAAAAAAACAACATAGTCTTGAATGTGATGAATTGATGAGGATAGACAAATTATAAAATGTGGAAATGGTTGACCCCAAGTTTGTAATCATGACTTAGAAACTATCAAAAAAGGGGTGAAAGTGACTATTGTTGGTTCTAACAGTAGATTTGTTATGAATATGAGGAAGGTGTCTCACAATTGGAAGCCTAATGAATCAATGTGTCTGGTTATATATTATGAAACATTTGATGCTAAATCAGTATATTTCCTTTATGAAAATAACCCTCAAACTCTCAAAGAAGCTTAACCATGATAATCAACATAGAAAGTAATATATCTAGAAAACATGTCAAAATAGCTAATGTAAATATTTTTAAGGCTAGATGAAGGCACCCCAAATAAACCTTTCATAACCAATGATAAGCTTGACAAGATGATGGGTGAAATGAAGGATCTATCATATAGGGTTGTAATAAATGAGAAAGGTTTGACCTTACAAAAAAAAAATCTAAACATTTCAATGAGGACTAGAGGTTGCATAGTAGGGATTACATTATTGATTGGTCTATAAGACCAAGGCATAATTATAAAAAGGTTACTCCTAAGCAAGGAAATACAAGACACCAAGACAAAGATACCTCTAATCACTTGAGTAAGGATCATGTGAATTTATAAGATGATTCACTATGGTGTGAAACATATTATTTTCCTCGTGATACAATAAAGTATGTTATTGAAATATAAATTTTAAAAGAGAAAGAATTACCCAATTAAGATGGTACCCTAAAGTATTATGAATATGATGGTGTGTACAAAGGATCATGTGAATTTATAAGATGACTCACTATGGTGTGAAACATATTATTTTCCTCATGATACAATAAAGTATGTTATTGAAATATAAATTTTAAAAGAGAAATAATTACCAAATTAAGATGGTACCCTAAAGTATTATGAATATGTTGGTGTGTACCAACTTGATACATATCAATGTGATGAAATATTTCAATGCAATCATGAAATATATAAGTTAATTATTAGTTTTCAAATCATGATATTAAACATCTTAAAGAAATCATGCAACGAAGATACAAAAGAGAAAACCTTCAAATTAAGATATTACTAACATAATCATCATGCAAGTGAAAATTGAATATCAACCAAGAAGTAGATAATTAAACACCAAAAAAGATATTAGAATATAGTAATACTTGAAGTATTAACTACACCTACAGATAAAGGATAGTTATATATAGATACACTAAAATTAGGAACAAATACATTACAAAGAATAATATGAATAAGATTGTAGAAAACTGGACACAAATAAAATATTATCTATGTTAAAAACCTCTATGGAGGAAAAATATGTTTGAAAGAATTAACATGCAAATGTACTAGCAAGTAATGTTGAAAATTCTAAAATTATAAAAGTAGGTGGAAATCCATATCAGACAAAGAAACATCACATGAAGGGAAATATACTACTAAATATTTGGAAATGTCATCAATGAATAGGGTGTCTCTATTGGTGGTTAGGTAATGCCTTTTATCCTTGATACTCATGCCATAATTGTATCTTTATCCAATCATTTTCAAGAATATGTCCCCATTTCCATGGTCCTCACATTGAGTTAAATCAAGGTCCAAATACTATTAAGGGAATTTCTTAGAATCCCTAAGCATAAAGAAAGATCATTATTGTACATCAATATTCTAACCATATTTGACAATTGTATTGACTCTCCGAGTGATTCCAAGGATGATGTAAATGTTGATAGCAATGCTCAAGCTGCACCTAAGGTCTACTTTGGTATATTATCTATGAGTTATCTATGAGTAGACAAATAATTTTTGATCCATTTTTCACCTCCTTGTTAATAAAAGGGTGGTTGATCATAATTTCATGTTGGATTCAAGAGCTCCAAGCAATGGTATGCCACTTGAGGTCATGAATTTATTGGGCTTAAAGATTTCCTATTATATCATGGTCATTGTTATGCATAGATTCTATGGAAGTTAATATTATAGGAGTTGTTAATGATGTGGAAGTGTAACTCATAGTATACCATGGTAAATGTTTTATGATGGATATAATCAATTTTTACTATCTAGTAAAGTGTGGTATTTTGTTGTCAAGAAAATTGGGAATCTTCAATAATAACATTCAAATGGAATTCTTATATGCCACTATACCTTTATATGGAAAATAGTTGCAAGTGCATAGGGAAAAGAAAATGTTACAAATTGAGGAGGACCCAAAGAAGTGAAAAATGAGGTTCTTTATATGAAAGGTGAGTTTGGTAATGCAATTGGGTTCTCTCATGATAATGTTGGAAACCATCTTGACCCCACTTCATGCCCTCAACCTCTTTGTTCTAAAAAATAATATATGGGATATATATTTTGATAGTGCTTGTTCTAGGGAAGGAAATAGTATAAGTTTTATTTGGTGTCACTCAATGACATAGGTTAAAAGTTTGCTTTCAAGTTATTTTTTAACTACATTAACCATGTGGTTGAATATGAGTACTTTCTACTTGGTTTGAATATAATGTGTAGTTGTGGTATTAAGTTTTTAAGTGTACACAATGATTCAAAACTAGTAGTGTTTCAAGTTATTGGTTCATATGTAGCCAAAGAGAAGATATTGCAAATGTACAGGAATATTGCATGAGATTCTATGGAAATTTTTAATGATTATGATATTGAATGACTAGTATTGAGTAGGGAAAGTGATTCTAAATCCAATTAGGATAACTAATTTTATCTTCTTTTCACTTGACTCAACATTAAACATAAGTTAACTAGTTTGATGATTAGTTTGCTTCCACAAGGGAGAGCCAACCTCCTAGGGACTATGTTTTATTGAGTTGTGAGGATGATAAATTTGAGGTGTGATTTAACAAGCTAATTTGACATACAAACCTAGATCTAAAAATGTAATTTAACAGATAGACAAAAATGGAAAGTTATAAAACTAACCTAGATCTAAGAAATAACAACAATGAGGAACCCATGACTAAAATTTGGGCTTGATTTGCAAGGACAATGATGCCATGTTCCCTAGGCTAGATTACTTCTTTTTCAAATCTACAAATTTTGGATTGTAGGTTGTAGTTTGCACTGTGTTTTCTTGGACTGACACTTGATGAAATCTTCATATCTGGCATGTACACATGGAAATAGGGAAAGGATTGTGCTATTAGGGGCTTTCCTAAGTCAAAACCCATTTTTGTATTTCTACCTCCATGTACAACAATTGATGATGATCAAGAGGGCATGCCCCGGATGGATAGAAGCAAAAACAATAATAATTGACTAAAATTGATAAATGATAAATGATGATGTTACCTTGATGTGAAAATGTGAAACCATTGATGAAGCGATGTCACACAATTTTCCACAAATGTTGATGGATGAATTCCTTGATTGCTTGATAGACCTACAAAAGGTTAACTCATGAAATAAATGGATTTTTGCAACTAGCATGTAGAGGATAACTCAATACATCTTCATAATTTGGTATGATTGCTCATGATAGCTCCTTGCATGTAAATTGCTTCTTTCTTCTTGATGTCTTGTAACTTGAACTTGATTGATGAAAGTGTTGCAATAATGCTACTAATTCTACCCTTGACTAATTTTAGGATATTCAATTTGCTCAATAGGTTTCTTAGTTCTTCTCTAAATTTAAAATGATAAAATGACTAGTATTTATATGCAATTTGTAACTCCCCCGCCACGAACCCAAGAGGACAACACACTAACAATAAAAAATGAAACAATTTTTTTTTCCAAGTGTGTTGTCCTCTTGGGTTCGCAACGGGGGCGTTACACATGGTATCAGAGCTTTATCCCAGTTGTTGTTGCAATTCCAATTTCCAATCTACTGAAACCTCAGTATTGCAAAAGTCCCTGGAATCTCCAAAGTTTTTTACAAGAAAGAAAAGTTTTCAAGGACTAGAGAATAATGCTCACGGCAAAAGTTCCAAAATCTGTTTTGTTTTCTGAGAAATAATCTCATTGCCCCTCTTTTAGTTATATCCACTTCCTTTTTTAATTAAACTCCACTACTTTATTAATTATCCTCCTTTCCGAGAATTTCCTTCCACTTCAATTTTCATTAATTTATTTTCTTTTAAAATTTAACCTTATCTTTAACTTACATGCATTAGTCCATAAATTTATTGATTTATTATTTTAATTTCCCCTAAAGTTGTCCACACAACACAATTGTAATACTTATTTTATTTAATTATTTCCTTTATTTGTCATTGAGCACAATTCACTCCACTTGTTTACTTCTATAGCTTATTTGCAAAACCACATCATTAAGAGTATTTATTAAATATTTCATCAAATGATAAATTTCAACTTATTAGAATTTAAATAAATACCATAATATTTTAGTTTAATTTAATTCTCTAATTTAACAAAGGATTTTATCTTTTTAGCCTTAAATTAATGACATAATCAAATAAGAATCTAATCACGAGCTTAACTTAAATGGATAGACCAAGCCTCATTCGGCAACATGGTCAAGATGAAGCGCGAAGGGGCATCACATCCTCCCCCCTAAGATCCAACTTACTCATGTAAGTCACAAGGTACGAATGGAACACACAAAAGCACATCAAAATATCAACAAATCAAATACCAACAAATACCTTTTAACCACAATATGAAATGGAAGGAAAACAGAAACAACATCAACAAAACAAAACAACTTGAATTGACCTTACAGATAGGGTGTGACAACAGACACTCATCCTTGACAAGGATGATAAAAAATTTGTTTCATTTTTTTGTTGTTAGTGTGTTGTCCTCTTTGGTTCACGGAGGGGGTGTTACACATGGTATCAGGGCTTTATCCCAGTTGTTGTTGCAATTCCAACTTCCAATCTACCAAAACCACAATACTACAAAAGTCCCCAATCTCCAAAGTTTTTTCCAAGAAAGAAAAGTTTTCAAGGATTAGAGAATAATGTTCACGGCAAAAGTTCCAGAATCTGTTTTGTTTTCTGAGAAATAATCTCATTGCCCCTCTTTCAGTTATCTTCACTTCCTTTTTTAATTAACCTCCACTACTTTATTAATTATCCTCCTTTCTGAGAATTTCCATCCACTTCAATTTTCATTAATTTATTTTCTTTTAAAATTTAACCTTATCTTTAACTTACATGCATTAGTCCATAAATTTATTGATTTATTATTTTACTTTCCCCTAAAGTTTTCTGCACAACATAATTGTAATACTTATTTTATTTAATTATTTCCTTTATTTTCCATTGAGCACAATTCACTCCACTTGTTTACTTCTATAGCTTATTTGCAAAACCACATCGTTAAGAGTATTTATTAAATATTTCATCAAACAATAAATTTCAACTTATCAGAATTTAAATAAATACCATAATATTTTAGTTTAATTTAATTCTCTAATTTAACAAAGGCTTTTATCTTTTTAGCCTTAAATTAGCAACATAATCAAACAAGACTCTAATCACGAGCTTAACTCAAATGGATAGACCAAGCCTCATTCGGCAACATGGCCAAGACAAAGTGCGGAGGGGCATCACACAATTCTTATAATTTCCCAAAAATCAAATACTAATGGCCAATAAAATTGTAAATTCAAATAATAAATTATCGACATTGCCACATTCAAATTTGGAGCCAAAAATGTTGGTCTAATTTTCCCTAGACTAGATTCTTGCTTTTTAGGGATCAAAAATGCTAGGTGCAAATTATTAAATGCATAATTTCACTTCCCATGTTTGATTTTCCAAATATGTTTGTAAAACGGGAAATTAAATGCATAACTAGGTCCAAGCACATAGGGGGAGAAAAATCTAGTGTAAAATTTTCAATGGTGACAATTTTTGATGCTACATTTAGCCCCTATATTAGTGAGAGTATGAACTTACGCTTAGACTCACACTAAATTAAGAATATGTCAAGAGGGGTTCAATTGTCCAAATATTGAAGAGATGGGATGGAATTGAATCTAGGGGATGCATTAGCCCTTAGGATTCAAAATCTTATGGCAAGACACCATGAAGATAAAGGAACACACATGTGAAGTGAAAATCAACATGAAAAACACAAGGCATACATGATGAAGACACAAAACATAACATAACATAACATAATGTAATGCAAACATAACATGGAAACAAAACACAAACACAAACACAATGCAAACACGATGTAAACACATAACATACAATAATCAAAAAATAAAAACACAAGGTTAGTACTAAAAGGATTTGAGTCAATAAGGTAAAGATACCTTAGTCTTAAATTTGTCTCAAATACCAAATGTCATGGACATTGAATGTGTTGTTTAAACAAAATGGTACTCTCATAAGGATGTAAAATCACTTATGAAACACATGGCTCCACTGGAAAGAAATATGTGTTATGCTAAGTGACCATGTAAAAATGCTCAAATTCATGAATCAACAAGCTTCGTTATGCCAAATCCATGGACTATATTGCCAATTACACTTTGGGGGGTGCACAAAATTTTAACATCAGGAGGGGCCATTTAACATTGCAGGGGATGAAAATCACCTCAGGGGGTACACAGAGTTTAATGTCATAGGGGATGAATCAATGTTTAACATCATAAAGGATGAATTGATAACCATGCCTCAAGGGGCATTATAACAACACCACCACTAAATGTGTATGTCTTGACAAGCCAAATATCACAAGATGTCTATGAAATGGATAGGGTGATATGCCCCCCTTTAAATGTCAACATACTTTCCATGTTGGTATTTTAAGGAAGAAAAGGGGAAGAGGGGATCCTTGAAAAGAATACACACCTCCCAAAATTAGTTATCCTTTATGCCAAGTGTAAAATCGAGAATAACCACACTAGAGACTATTGTGTTGCTACCATGGAAAACATGGTTGCACTTAATATTGTACCGTTGTGAATGACAATGAGAAAACATATGAAGCTAAAAATGTCACATAGTGAGGAGAAACACCATAGAAGAAGGATCATTATTATTTAGATTGATTAGGTGCATTAACACATGGAGGAGCACCACAATTAATAAGTTGTATTTTACTACTCAAGGCCTAATATTCATTGGTGGAATGACCATGCACTTGATGATATGCACAAAAAGAGTTACTACTATAAAAAAATATTATGCATTGGAGAAGGAAGAGTAATCAAGAGGGCTTTGAGAAGCCTAAAAAAATATGCTCTTACTCTGGTAAAGGTGTTGGAGACAAGTTTTTCTTTTGTGAAGAAAAGCTTGCTTGCTTGCCACATGATGTTTCAAATATAGTAGACAATGGAAGATTAGGTGAAGATGGAGAAGAAGGTTGGAAACCTAAACCCCTTTTTGAAAGTTATAGTATATAAGTTTCACATGATCCTTAACTCATTATTCTATGTTTTCATTATATCCATTTTTAGAAAGTATTTTATATCCAAGCCCATAATATTCTTCCAACTTAGATATAGAGGTCTTACCTACATGCTTATGAGAAAAATTAGTTCTTTCATAAGAATGCAAATCCTTTTTAATTTTTTTAAATTTATACATCACCAACACATAAGGGACAAAATTTAAAGATCCCCCATCACCATTGAGGGGTGATGTTTTTTGATTTATTGATGTAAAACAAGATTGAGCAATGAAACACAAGAATCCTTAGGTTTAGATTGTGAGATTTTGTACTCTCCAACAAAGGAGGGTGTAAAATATAATAAATCCCAATCGTCACCAAAATATATGTTTAAAGATGAAGCAATATCATGAGCATCATTTGTAATTGAAGCTTTGAAATTTGATGGCAATATTTTAGACTCCCCATTGAAACAAGGTGTAAAATCCAAAGACCCCCAATCATTACCCAAGAGTAGATTCATAGTATCATTATCCTTGGAATGTAATGGCTCTAATTTTGAAGATAAAATCAAAGTATTAAGAGATTTGGAAGTGTTACAATTTGGCTTTGATTTGTGAATTATAACTTTGTTCATCTGCTTTTAACACATATATCTTGTTATTGTATTCATATTTCATCTCACGGTGAAGAGTAGGTGATATTCCTTTCATGTCATGAATCCACGGTCTACCTTGGAGAAGATTATATGAAAGTAGTCCTAGGATGATATGGATAGGGGTAGGAAAAACCACGGTCTACCTAGTAGAATATTATATGAATGTGGTCCTAGCATGATATGGATAGGGGTAGGAAAAAACCATGGTCTTCCTAGTAGAATATTATATGAAATTGATCCCAATATGATATGGATAGGGGTAGGAAAAACCACTGCCCCTACCTTAATGGATAGTATGATTGTGCCTAATGGTTGCTTACTAACATTATCAAATCCATGAATAGAAAGATCTGTAGGTTTTATGAGATTCTTATCCACACCAAATTTATCTAGAAGATCAATGCTACAAATATTAAAACTTGATCCTTTACCATTAATAGTTCATCTAATGCTAGTGCTATTAATTATAACCATTATCATTAGAGCCTCATTTTTTTTTGGACCTCAAGTGGAGGTAATTCATAAATTGAGGGAAGGTAATATCCAACTTTGTTCCATAAAATCAAACAAGGTTGCTACATCATTTGATTTGACAGAAGGTGAGATATCAATCTTTTTCAAATCCTATAGGAGCATCTTATGGTATGTATGTGATGTTTGAATCAAATCCCATAGGGGTATTTTGGCTGGAGTATCACAAAGTTTCTCAACAAGGTTATATTCTTTACCATTAAATTGAGGACTTGGCTAGGTGGGGGTGGAAGATGTGGTTGAGCTAATGGAATAGATGTTGGTGTTTATTTTAGTTGCTTATTATTTTTAGTGTTATATGTGTGAGAAACTACATGATAAATTAGTTGCTTCAACACATCTTGTTGCACATTGTTACTAGTGAGTTGTTTTATAAAGTTTAGGATATGGCCATGAGATTTGGGAGGTCCTATAATGAGAGATGGTTTAGGAGGTCTAATAATTAGAGGAGTTTTAGGAGGTTGAATAATAAAATATGGGTTCATAATTTCAGCTTGTTGATAATCTTCTATCAATGGAGGACTTAATGTCAAGTTTGAATCTTCATCTATGCAAGCCACCTTACTATCATTTGAAGGAGGGAATATATCAATAATTTCATCTTCTTGTACCACAATTTCTTCCCAAGTAGGAGAGGTGTTTGGAGAGAAAAAACATGGTTATCATGATTCTCAATGATTGGATCCTCTTGCACCAAGATACTATAAGGAAGCTAAGGTAGCAATACAACTTCCTACACTAATCTTGAGAGGAGAATAATGCAAAACTTTTACAAATCTTTAGCAGTTACAGAAACTTAAACATAAATAAACATAAATATCATGCA
>VDFB02158944.1:0-11008 GCA_007258455.2 Sequoia sempervirens | reverse complement strand
AAAATAAAATATTTTAATGTATTGCAACATGCAATTCCAACTGGTAGACAAGTTAGAAATATTCATAACTCACCAACCATTTTACTATTGTATGCATGCAAATTTTTACTATATTTCTATAAATATGTATATGTTGACATTTGTATATGTTGCTGCCTATTGCCTTCATCTTTTTTAATGAAAACAATAGAATATACATCAATAATAATGAAAATGAATCATTACATATATGCATTGAATTTTCCTTTTGTCCACACATTTAAAAAACACATATAACCATATATATATATATATATGCACTTCTGGCGGGGGGATTTTTAGGGGTTGTTTATAACAATATGGAGCTTGCTAATAACATGGTTTGGAAATGGTGGGGTTGGTTGCCTCAATACACAAAAGTAGAATGGCAAGTGTTTTCTCACATGAGGGTTAATGCATCCTGGCGATGTTGGGCCATGGCAATGGAGGAAGTAGATGCAACATTCAATGTTGCAGTATGGGAAAGTAGTCTCCAAACTGTGTGAGAAAATATATTGATTAAGTTTCATTGTTGAAAGGGGCACTATGGCCTATGGTACTTTTTACTATTTGTGAATGAAAGTATACATAAATATAAATAAAGATACCATACAGACCTACTTTGATATACATTTGTATATATAAATCAATGATGGATTGTCAAACAAGCCATACTAGTCTTGTTTTGTATACATGGATATATATCTATGTATATGTACTTTTTAAACTATGAAACAGGGAATTCAATACATACATACATACATACATACATACATACATACATACATACATATATATATATATATATATATATGCATATATGTATCTATCTATGTAAAAGTTGAAAGCAACCCAAAGGAATAGATCGACACCATGGTTGCAGTTCCTAGCTGTGCACAAAGTTTAGAATTTAGAAGAGCCAAACCACAACAATCAACACTTTCTTACAAGGAGCTTAAAATAGATGAGGGTAAAAAAAATAGTGAAACATATCGATACAAGACATATAACATTTTCCATCCAAAGAAAATAACCACACAAAAAATTAGAGAATTCTAAAATTGAGAACAATGCCTATTAGAAGAACAATAGAATAATTTGTTATAGGAAGCTTCAAACTCACTTCAAACAGTTGAGTTAAAAAGAACATCATGAAACATATTGATACAAGAAATATAACAAGTTCCATCCAAACAAATTAACCATGGAAAAAATTCCAGAATTTTAAAATTTGAGAACAATCCTTGTTACAAGAATAATAGAATAATCTATTATAGGCAACTTCAATCAGATGAGTGGAAAAGAATATCATGAAACATACTGATACTCAAACAGATGAGGGGAAAAGAATATCATGAAACTTATTGATACAAGATAACCAAGCTATGTAACAGTTGTCTTGTCAATTCTAAATTCATAATTTTTTTGCAATCCTTATTGACCAATGAGCAACATTTACAAACATCATATGTTGAATATGAAAACACCACGTTGTCATTTAAAACCCCGAGCAAGTCTTGTCACGTTTGAAACTTTGATACTGCTTGATTTTACTTTGTATAGAACTGAAATATGAATGTGTGGTAGAATAAGTGTGTGATATTTGAAAGAAAGAATAGATGAATGTTATTTTATTCTAGAAAAATGGAATGTGATTATTATTGTTTAAATTCAAATGATGTAACATAGAGAATGATGTATTAGAATGATGAATTGTATTTCTTTGATTTATATCTTTGGACACTAATCTATTAATGGGTGCTTGAATTTACATGAGATGCAGGTTTGTCAAAGACCAAGAGTGTGGTTGAGGTGGAGGAGGTTAGCCACCTAGCAGGGTTAAGTTGGAATAGATCCTCTCGCACACACACACCACTTAGTATATTTTTAGTTGATGCTTTATTTGAGAATCAAGATGTTATTTATTTTATTAAATTGAGGATAATGTGTTGCATAGAAAAAAAAATCTTGCTTTGTTTTAAAATCAAATTTATTGGAAAACTTAGAATAAAATGAAATATGGGAAGATTTTCAAAAACAATAAAAATAGAAAAATATGAGAAAATATTATTAAAAATTAGAAAAAAAGAAGAAAACAAAGCAAAATAAAGCTACAAAAGGGAGGAAGAAAGTAATAAAAAGTTATAAAACTCTTATTTTCTACACAAAGAACATGCATTCTGAAATTATTATTTTTCTTTCATCTTCTTCATTTTTCTCTCTGAAAACAAATTGGAAGAAAGGAAAGAACAGTTGAATTGGGTGAAATTGGGAAAAGACGAGAAATAGAACAAGGACAACTAAATCAGAGCAATTTTATTGGAGTAGCATTGGACTCCAGGTTTTTAATCATTTATTTTCATGAAATTTCAATTTCAGATGTGTGTTTGAATGAATCATTTTTTTTGGATTTAATTTGCTTTCAAATCAATATTTCCTTGAAAATATATATTGGATTTCTATAGAAAATCCAATCAGACTCTCTGTATTTTTTGTAGAAAGATATACATACCACATATTTTTTGAATAAATATATATATACAAATATATAGAAAAATATATTCATATATATATGTGTGTGTGTGTATGTATGTATATATATCTTTCTACAGTATACACACACACACACATATATATAAATATACATATATTCATATTGATACATCAAAATGTTTGAAAACAATATCAAATTTCTTGCATTGCTGATTTTATGAGAGCAGGATCGAATTGATGGAGTTTCTTGTATTTTACAAAGATAGATATAAAAAAAATATTAAATAAGGGTATGTTTAGGATCATGATGGGTCAAAAAGTTGCAATATGACGGGTATGTGGCTGACGATTTTTTTTACCCAAAATTGATGAAATGAAAGGGTTTGTAAAGAAAATTCTTAGCTTTCCACCAATATAAATTATTCTTTACGTTGAATTTAATAAATAATTATTATTAATTTTCTATTTGAATTACGATTGAAGTCCTAATTGATAGGTTGATTGAAAAACATCTATAGCTTTCAAATGATATCACATTTTTTGAATCCAAAATATGTTTCACATTCTATGCTTTGCATACTATAGGATTTAAAAAAAATGAATTTCATGAAGTTTTGACCAAGTTAAGGTGGTCAGACATATGAGTTTTTTATATTTTTTAAAAGTTTTTGGTGTTTTGATTTTCAATATATTATGAGTTTTTATTTCTCTTTAAATGGATCTTTTCTTGAATACATATAAATATAGATATATCTATATATATTTAATTTTTGAAAAGATTTTTAAATCTGATTTTAATAATATTCGTAATTTGAGTTAATTTTCTACCTTATAGATACTTTTTCTAAATAATGTGTACATATATATATATAGACATAAACTCTTATGACCATGTATATATATATTCTAAAGGAATGTTTTGAATCTATTTATGAATGAATTGAACATACATGATGACTAATGAGTTCATATTGGAATTTCACTCAATAATAGAAAAACCATTTAAACACATTGAATCACCATCTTTAAATGAAACATATGAAATAAATAGTTGGATTGTTAATTGCATTGAACAATTATTTATTGGATATTTCCTTGTCAATGATGTCGAAAACTTGTGTAACATTTAGAGAACTTGATAAAATTGTACTAGAAAGAGTTGAATGAATAGAAAACGTTTGAATTATTATAAACTTGGAAAATTATGCTACATGTATTTCTTTATGAAACAACTTTTGGGACAGGATGCCAAATGGGGGCTTCCAAAGATAATAGTTTTCCTTTTCAATTTAACTATTATTTTATTCTTTTATTTGCTTGGCCAAGCTAGATGCACCACTGAAATAGATGGATTAAATCTTAGAATATATATATATATATATATATATATATATATATATATATATATATATATATATATATATATATATATATGCCCTCATACATCCTGATAGTAAGTAATATTCCATTCTAAATTAAGATTGCATATAGGCTACAAGCTTGCATCGAGAGTTCCCTCTTGCTTCTCTGTTCCAGGTTGCTAGGCTCCTCTTGCAGGGTTAGATTTTCTTCGAACTAGGAAGAAATCCAAGGAAGTATTATGCTTCATGGTTGGGCAGAAAAGGTGCTTGGACCCACTCTTGGTCTTGGCTTTGTGGAAGACAAAGTAGTGTCATGGCAGTCGAGCACCGAGGATTCCTCATCATATGGATACTTATACACATCTCTTGTATTACTTTGTATGGCTTGCATAGTCAATTGTAACTTAACTTTTGAACTTGAAGTAATCATTGATATCTATAACATTAAAATAGATGTTGTAACACTACTTGATGTAAACTTTTACATTCGACATTGTAATTTCCTTGGAGCAATCTTATTAACATATATATATATATATTATGTGGAAATGCACTTTGTATCAATATCCTTAATTGGAAAAGTGAATATTCTTTGGGTTTTCCATGTTTAGTAAGTGGGGATGATGTTCTTTACAAGTCTTCTCTATTTCTCTATAACATTTAGTGGCAATTAATGTAGCTCAAGTTCCCAATTAACTTTGTGACCTTATAGCCAGTTTGCACAGATTATTGCTACCCATTGCATTTACAAGTTCTATTTAATGTAGGTTTACTGTCAAAGAATATAGCTCAAATTTTTACAATATTCTACTATCAAACCAACACCACTATGGCTCTTTCGACAATGCAAGCTAATCAATATATTTTCTCACACATTTCATAGTATACTTTCCCATACATACACACACACACACACACATATATACATATATATGTATGCATATATATATATACATGTATATGTATGCATATATATATACACACACACATATATACATGTACATGTATGTATATATATGTGTAATATATATATATATGTATGTATGTATATATGTACACATATGTATATATATATGTGTATGCGTATATATATACATATACACACACACACACATATATATACAACTCAAATATTCTAGAGCACGATAGTTTTAAAACCTTCTAACCTACTATAAAATAGACAACAAAGCAAATGGTTTGTCAAGTACTCTATTATGAAACTAGCACAACAATGCAACTTAATCAATATATTTTCTTGAACATTTCAGACTATGCTTTCCAACACACACACATATCCATATAGATATACATATATACATATATATACATATATATACATATATATATATACATATACATAAATACATATATATATATACATATATATATGTATACATATATATACATATATAGACATATAAATATACTCTATCCATCTTTGGTCTTATATACATTTTGTACAATTAGTTCCTTGGTATCTTTCTAATTGATTTAACTTAAAATCCTTAAAAAGAGAATGGTGTATATTGTGAATGGTATGTGGAAATCAATGCTTCGAGACATACACAGATACATATACAGATATATATATATATATATTAAAGACAGATAGAGAAATTGGATAACACGGTTGACAATAACACTTGTGAACCACTAAACTAATATAGAGAAAATTCAATTGAAGAACAAAGAAACTATACATCTAATTAGGTTGAATGCACATATGCATATGCATATTCATTTGTATATACATACATGCATATCCATACGTACATATATCTATGCATATACAATGCATTTTTTATGGAGAGTGTAATGAATGGAAGGTACGGTGTATTTTTCCCTTCCCTAGAGAGTGTAATGTTGCCATTGCTTATGAACATGCATCATTCCTTCCCTCATTGCACCCTTTATTAGGGTTAGAAGGTAGATATCTAACAATTAAATGCAGACTTAATCAATAAAACAAAGGAATAGAACACACACCCAAAAAAGTTAACACAGAGAATTCAATGTGGTTCATCCAATCCGGGCTACATCCAAAAAACCATAGTAATCTAATGATTTTATTATCCATTTAAAAACTTATTACAATCTCACAAATAATTTCCTTTTTCTACATACTGTAACACCCATCCTAGCCCCTTATAACAAGTGGTGCAGGAGCACCTAGGAAACATGGGTTTTCCTGAAAGTTTAGAAGGAAGTTCAAATTTTGTTGTGTTATTTTGAGGTCATGTTGACCATTTTGTTAGCATTTGGTGGAGTAGGAATAAACCTTGATCTATTATGATCAATGGATTGGGAGGTGAAAATCATGAATGGGTTTTGAAGCTTTAAGTTGTCTTGGTTACCAACCTAGTCAAGTGTTTGAAAACACAATGGGTTTTATAAGTTGGACCATTAGGTCATCTATGGGCTTGAACCAAGCATCTAAATGGTTTTGAAGGCCTATTTAAGGCATACTTTGACAATGAGTTAGGGTTGGAGGCATTTTTGTTAGAGTGACATTTTGTAAAGCTGAAGGAAACAACGTTTGGAAAGATAGTTTCCTATTCTTTGCATCCAAACTATGTTTTAATGGAATAAATTTTCTGTTATTGTGTTGGTAGAATGTAGAGTGAATATTGTACAATATTAGAGTTCCATTCATTTGTTTTTTTTTACTAATCATTTTCATCTTTTATTTGTACATAGTTTGTTTTCTGCTTTTTTTGGCCTGTAACAAGCAGTTTTGAAAGAATGGAGCTCTAGAGCATTTCCCCATGGTACAAATTATACGGACCCTTTTGGATTTGTGTCTAGGATCCCTTAGTGTAAATATGGTAGCTTGTATGGTTTGTGGTAGTGTTGGAGTTGCAAGAAATGTTTTTCCCTAGGCGAGCCAGTGTAGGTTCGGTTGAGGCAAACTTGGAGTAAAAACCATATAACTTGCAAGGGAAATGAGATACTAAAGAAATTATTTCTTGTTAATTTTCTTGAGGGTCTTAGCTATGCTTGGAGGTTAGGAGGAGGTTCTGGCAGTTCATCTAGAGTGAGAGTTCTTTGACAGTCTAGAAACAACTTTGAAAAGCTTGTAACCCTAGCTTTTGGGACAATTTTGAGTGTGGACAGCGTACGGCCTGTGTAGGAAATGAAACCCTAAGAATCCCTGAGGTGTAGGCATGAGAAACACTAATTCTTAATAAAAGTACCTAATTCTTTGGTGGGTTTAGAATAAAAAGGCATTTGATCTCTGTTCAAAGGCCTAATTGGGGGCTTAAGGCTTGTAGCCTTTTCAAACCCTAGGAAAGGGAATGTGTGAAAGTGATGGAAAGTTGGGAACTTGTGGTTGTTTAAGAACCCTAGTTTGATCATTTTGAAGCCTTACAACACCTCTCACCCCTTGCAAGAATTTGATAGAAGGTTGAGGATATTTGGTCTTTAGGGAAGAGTAAGGGCCAATGGAGAGAATGTGGTGAAGAACCAAGGTTAGCTTGGTAGAAGGACAACATGTTGGTAGGAGAGAGGTTGGTCAGACAAACCAGGGGCACCTAGTCATGAGTAGGGCCTATAGGTTAGATTGGTGAAGCCAAGCACCAAGGAGGTCATATAAGGATAGACCTAGAGCAGGAACCAGTGATTGGTTCCTCTAACCCCACTCCCTATCAACAAGCCTTTTGGAAGCTTCCAGAATTAGGGTTTTACAAAGTCAAATTTTTTTTGGTGATTTTTCCTTTTCATTGATGACATAAAATCGGAAAAATTTCAATGGTTTCACCAACTCCCCACCTAGGGCTTGGCCTGTGCCCCACCCCAATGAGATACATGTCGTACAATATAGCATGATCAGTCACTACATACCAACACTTCCCACTTGGAGACTAATCAGGCTCCATACCAACACAATCTCCCACTTGGAGATTGATTTTGGACGACACTGCTGCAATTATAGCTCCCACTAGAAATAAGTACCTTGGACCTTGTTGAGCTCTGTTATACCTGAATTCAACCTTGAAGGTGAACCAAAGCTAAAGAGGAGCTCAATTTCTCCCTTGTCACCGCCTTTGTAAACATATCTGCTGGATTGGCATCTGTATGTATCTTTTCTAGCTTGATTTTTCCATCCTCCAACATTGACCAAATGAAATGATATCTCAATTGTATGTGTTTTTTTTTATAATGCAAAGCAGAATTCTTTGCAAGATGTATAGCACTTTGGCTGTTTGTAAACAAGTAATTTTCAGCTTGTTGTTTTCCCAACTCCTCCATGAAAAGTTGCAGCCATATCATCTCCTTTGCCACCTCTGTTGCAGCAACATACTCTGCCTCTATGGTGGATAAAGCAACCACCTTCTGCAAGCGAGAAATCCAACTCACTACTGTCCCACCAACTATAAATACATAAATCTATGGTACCTTGCCTATTATCTATATCCCTTGCCAAATCTTAAGCCTCTAACATAGCCTTTTAAATCAGTATTAGAGGCCCCAAAACATAAACATTTATTGATGTACTTCATATTCCAAATTCCATTTTACCACATTCCGACCGCCAACAATTGCCGACTCATATATCTCAACAACTCCCACAACATGTGCAATATCTAGTCTTGTGCATACCTTGGCATACATTAAACTATCTTACAGCTAAAGCTTATGGTACCTTGGACATTTTTTCTTCCTCCTCGTGTGTCTTTGGACACATATCCTTAGTCAATTTAACATGACTAGGCAAAGGTGTGCCGACAGCTTTTGCATTCTCCATATGAAATCTCTGCAACACCTTTTCAACATAATTAGCCTGAGATAATTTTTTTTTTTGTTTTTCCTATCTCTTGTAATCTTCATACCAAGGATTTGCTTTACTGCCCCCAAATCCTTCATAGAAAATGAATTTTTTAACTATTGTTTTAACTCACTTATGTGATCCATGTTAGACCCCACTACAAGAATATCATCAACATGTTATAAAAATAAAATAATGTAGCTACTATCATCTAACCTCTTAAAATAAACATAATGGTCTAAATTACACCAACTATAGCTTTGCTCAGCCATAAACTATCAAATTTAACATACCATTGCCGAGGTGCTTGCTTCAAGCCATTTAGACTTTTCTTCAATCTGCACACTAGTTTCTTCTTACCTTTGACCTCGAATCCTTGTGGATGTTCCATATGTATTTCCTCTTCCAAATCAGCATGGAGAAAGGTTGTTTTAACATCAAGTTGTTCTAAATGCAAATCTTCAACAACCACAATACTTAAAACATTATGAATAGAAGTCATTTTAACAACATGAGAAAAAATTTCATCAAAATCAATACCCTTTTTTTGTGCAAATCCCTTTACAATTAATCTGGCTTTAAATATTTTCTTGCCTTCATCCTCCTCTTTTAATCCTATAAACCCATTTTTTTGGTAAAGCCTTTTTACTTGTAGGAAACTTGCATAATTCCCAAGTTTGATTTTTCAGCAAGGAGTCCATTTCTTCTTCCATTCCATGCTCCCAATAAACCTTGTTATCCACCTGCATAACTTCTTCATAGCATTCTAATTCACCAACATTAGTTAATAAAATAGAATACAAAGAGAGAGAAAATATTTCTAGAGGTCTACTTATCTTTGAAGATTGTCTCACATTCACTAGAGTTTGTGGTATTTGTTGTTGTTGTTGTTGTGGAGTATGAGCTACCACTACAACATTGTTGTTTGATGTATCATCCAGTAGTACAAATTTTTTTTCTTTCTTCTCATGTTGTTGCAACTAATCTTTGTACAACACTTTCTCATTGATTATGACATCCCCGCTTCTCACAATTTTTTGATTTTTAAAATCCCAAAGCCTATAACCAAATTCATCAATGCCATATCCAACAAATATATATTTCTTTGATTTTACATCAAGCTTGGTTCTATTTTCATAATCTACATGTGCAAATGCTTCAAAACCAAAGGTCTTTAGAAAAGAATAACTCACCTTCTTACCTATCCATGCTTCCTCTAGAATACCACAACCCAAAGGATTAGAAGGACCTCTATTGATTAAATAAACAACAGTATTTACAACCTCTTCCCACATGTTTAAAGGCAGCCTAGCATGCAATATCATAGTTTGTGCATGCTTTGTTATTGTTTTGTTCATGCGCTCAACCACTCCATTTTCCTGTGGAGTTATTGGAACCATTTTCTGCCTATGAATACCATTAGAGGAACAATAAGATTGAAACTATTTGCTACAATACTCACCACCATTATCAGATTTGAGACATTTTAACTTTTTACCTGTCTCATTCTCAACCAAGCTTCTCCATTTCTTAAAAGTTTCAAATATTACATCATATTTTTTCCTAAGGAAATAATTCCATACATTCCTTGTTGCATCATCAATAAAAGTGACATAGTACTGAGAGCCACTGAGAGAAGATAATTGAGCGGGTCCCCATACATCCATATGCACAAGCTCCAATTTATCATCTTTATTTTACTTCCCATATTTGAGAAAACTAACTCTCTTTTGTTTTCCATACACAACTTTCAAAGAAGTTCATATTAACACATTTCAGACTTAGTAAAACATTCTTTGAATGAAGTACTTTCATACCTTGTGCACTCATATGCCCAAGTCTATTATGCCACAGTGCTAATTCAGAATCCATAGCAACTGTCTAATTTTTTGCCTACTAAACAGTAGCAATTGTTTCTAAACATTGATTTTTATCTGCAATAGCTAAAGTAGAAGGAACAATATGACTTGTACAAAGATATAAGGCGCCTACTTTCACACCTTTTGCTACCACTAAGGCACCTTTTGTAACCTTCCAATTTTTATCACTAAATGTAACAACACTTGAACCTCATCATCTAGTTTCCCTATTGAAATTAAATTTCTTTTCAACTTTGGAATGTGCCTTAATAGGGTATGTGCAGGATCATCATGGAAAAAATAGGCCCCCTTAAGTGGCAAAAAAATAAGAAAAAATAGAGTTAGGCAACTTGACGTAAAAATTTGAGTAATTTATCTATATTATTTCAAAAATATGTAAGAATCAAATCTGTAGCAAATTGAATGTAGTTTCTAAACTACTAGGTTTATTTTTTTTTTAAATGTATTTGGTGAAAAATTGAAATTTCAATGCAGTAGTACTTAAATTT
>VDFB02158942.1:0-69370 GCA_007258455.2 Sequoia sempervirens | reverse complement strand
CTGGGTGGGTATGTTTATGTTAGGAATGGTCCTAATTTGTACCAAAACATGTCGAATCACTCAAATCTACATTCAACCAGTTGAATCCCTTAAGAGTTCAAAATGCAAAATGGCTGCAAACTTTGATAGGTTGTTACTCTAACACCATGATTAAAAAATTATCGTCTGAGCCTATGGGATTGAATTGGGACCCTCTACAATAACTTCTCCTATTTTGCACTATCTCAGAGGTGTTTTCTCATGGTGGCAACATTTTGTTTGGGGAAAAAGTTGTCAAATGCAAGAAGTGCAAAGTTGCAAAGTGGTGCAACTTTCATTCTGTAAATCATGTAACCAAATGAACTATTCCAAAAAATGTGAGTGGGTAAATTTACGCTAGGAATGGTCCTCTTTTGCACCCAAATATGCCGAATCGCTCTGAGCTATGTTCAACAGGTAGAACCCTTAAGAGTCCAAAGTGCAAAATGGATGCAATATTCGACGAGCTATTACTTGGACATTGTGATGCTTAGAAAATTCTTGTCTTAGCCTATGGGATCACATTGGACCCCTATACAATATCCTTTCTTATTTTTGGCTATCTTAGAGCCGTTTTCCCATGGTGGCCACTTTTTTCTTGGGGAAAAAGTTGTTAAATGCAAGTAGTGCAAAGTTGCAAAGTGGTGCAACTTTCATTCTGCAACTTGTGTGACCAAACAAACTATTTCAATGCATCTGGGTGGGTACATTTATGCTAGGAATGGTCCTATTTTTCACCCAAACATGTCGAATCGCTTTGAGCTATGTTCAACCGATTGAATCCCTTAAGAGTCCAAAGCGCAAAATGGCTACAATCTTCGACGGGTTGTTACTCAGACACTGTGATGCTTAACTTCTCATCTAAGCCTATAGGATCATGTTGGGCCCCTCTATAGTATCCTCTCTCAGTTTTCACTATCTTGGAGGTGTTTTCCCGTGGTGGTGACTTTTCACTTAGGAAAAAGTTGTCAAATGCAAGTAGTGCAAAGTTGCAAAGTGGTGCAAATTTTATTCTGCAACTCGTGTGACCAAATCAACTATTTCAACATGTCTAGGTGGGTATGTTTACACTAGTAATGGTTCTCTTTCAAACCCAAATAGGCTGAATCACTCTGAACTACGTTCAATCGGCTGAATCCATTAAGATTCTGAACTGTAGTTGTCACCGAATTGTGCACCCTTGCTGAGTTGCAAAACTCAACCTACTAGTGAAACATTGGATCTGGATATTCAATATCCATGACATATGGTTTTTCATGCTCTGCAGTTATAAAACATGATGTGGCAGGAGTTATAGGACCATGTTTCCAAATGATTTTTCATGTTATTTCACACATAGAAAATGGAAGGAGGTTTTTTAACTTATTTATTTGATGAATATGGGAGAAATGTGATAACTGTACATGGGTGATGCATCTAGAAATCAAGCTTATATTGTTGTTTATACACATAATATCTTCAGAATATCATTAAAATTGACCTATACATTGATTTAATTTAATGAGATGTCAAGTGTTGTGATATTAGTAGATGCAAATAAATTTTGTTGGTTGGATAAAAAACTATCATGTGTTTTGATGCACGTTCATACAAGTTAATAGAGGTATATATATATATTCCTGTGAGGTTTGAAACAACCACTTATTCTATAAATGCAAATACAATGATTGCTAAGCTTTATAATTAGAACCATTAGTTGTTGGAGGGTAGGTGCATGGAGATGGGTAGCCAGTTTGTGGACACTTTTTGAATTTTTTTGAAAACTCATAACGCAAGTGCGTTATAATGTGCTTGTGTTATGGCTTGGTTTGTAAAGCTTGAGGCTCGACAACAACAAGCCCATAACGCGAGCACATTATAACATGCTCACATTATGGCTTGGTGTGTCAAGTCTGAGGCTCAACCACAACAAACACATAATGAGAGCACATTATAACACGCTCGCATTATGACCTATTAAAACCAAAAAAAGGAAAAAAAATCACTTTTACTTGTGACTATGTTTTGTTTGTTTCCTATGGCCAAAACCCCATTATTCTATGCTCGCATTCTAAGAGGAGCTATCTTGTGAATTTCTTCATCAACAGTTGCTATTTCATTGCCAGGATGCCACCATGTTGACGAGGAGGTGTGAGAGGCAAGGATTGTTTGCTTTTTATTTTGAATTTTTTAGTTTTAGGTTGTATTTGATATTTATTTTTTTGAATTTTTAGGAGATGCAAATCAACTTGTAAACCCTCAAAATCCTCAACAAGTAGAGCAAAAAAATCCTCAACAACAAAATCAACCACAACAACAACCTCCTCCACTAATATCTCAACACCCTCCTGGCACTCAACAAAATTTAATGAGTGAAATTGAGAAAAATTAAAAACAAATCAAGGATTTAATTAGGAGGTTAAGTGATCCAAACAGTTCAACTGCTAAAAGAATGACCCTGGCAATTTCATTGAAAGAAATGTTAAAAAATGTAGATTCAATTAGCAAACAAATAACTAGATGGAAAGATAGGAGGTAGGTAGCTAGGGATTATTATGCGGATAAATTATCATATAAAGATGTAAAGGATTTAAAAATTACAAAAGGTGATTTGTGCTCATTATTCACTAACCCACACATAAATCAAAATCTTACCCTCAATGTGAAGAGGTTTCCTATTCATTAGTGCCACCACCAACAGATTAGGAACATTTTTTATGATAGGTGCTACATGGTTTTTGATTACCCACCATGCAAAAATAGTGAAGTTTCGTAGTATTTCCTTAGGAAGAAATATTGTGAGTTCATATTGAACAAAATCCCAGATTATTTTGATATGAGGGACTTCTAGGGGAGAGATGGGGGGTTGGCTCAGGATAGACCTGATGGATAGCCGGATCCTATGCAGTAAGGGATACACCTCTCGCTAGGCCGCCTCATGGGCATGTTGTTATCCCTTCTATCATGAAGGAGAGTGTCGATGTAGAGACATTGCAAGCAATCAAAACTTTGACCTAAAGTGTCATCCAACATGCCAACCCTATTCTATAGTGCCATCCAAGGGAGTCTTTGAGTGGTTCCTTCAAACCCATTTGTGTCAATCTTGCGGGGCAACTTATTCATATGACCCCACTAACACTCAGGAGGCTGCTACAAAGGATCCGTCTGTAGCTATAGAGATGGAGAGGGCAGCTAACATTTTGCATGAGGCATATGGCATTGATACTCAGGTAAAATTTAGCATGTTCATTGACTTTAATTTATTAAATTTCAATTTTGAAATGCAAGATTAACTAATTTAGTTTTATGATTTTAATAAAATTTTAGGGTCATAGAGTTGAGACTAGATACATCGACCCTACACCTACTTAGTATTTCTTTAGTATGTACACCTATCGGTGGGTAATGTAACTAGTAAACAATTATAAATTTATTACATGTTAATAGCATTGTTTTACGAATGGTATTTTAATATGTTATTTTGGATGTTGAACAGACTAATATTGGAGGTTTCGAGGGAACATCTCCCAATGCCAGTGGATTTATTCAAACCTAGATGCAAGTAATAGAATAAAGATTTTAACTAATAAATTATACTTAATAGATTTGTGTAGTTTATATTCATATCGTTGATTACATTGCATTGCACAACATTCAAACTCAAAGCATTACTTCACATTCCATAACTAATAACTAGATGTTGATATATGACAAAATTTCAACTATAATATAGTTGTTTAGAAAGTAAACATAAGCAATGATGCAATTACTTCACATAGCATAAGTAATAAGTCTAGGAGTAGCTTCCAATTGCATTTGCTTGTCATGAAATTCCATAAGACCACTTTTTACTACTCGACATCTTTTCAAGGCAACGGGTTTTTTGAATAAATGCCTCAAACAAATATGGTCTCATGGTGATGTCCATCACCATGAGACCCAATTTCTTTGAGGAACTTTTTCAAACAACTCACCGCCTTTTCTCATGGTGATGGAATGTCATTCCATCACCATGAGACCACATTACTTCGAGGCATTTCTTCAAATAGCTCACCACCTTTTCTATGATACCACATTTTCCATACATGTGTACCAAAGCATTTTATCAAACTACTCACTTCCTTGTTGCTATGGCTAAAAGCCTAAAATAGGTGCTTTCCAAAAAACTATGGATGCTTGGAAAACTTTCTATCAAAGCATAATAGTAAGCAATAATACCATATAGAAGGTAATGAACTTTATGAAAAAATGCCTAAAAGAAATGTGGTCTGATGGTGATGGAATGCCATGATGTGCATTTTTTTGTAATGGCATTCCATCACCACAAGACCCCATTTATTTGAGGCATTTTTTCAAACAGACTGCCTTCTCTATGCCACCATAGTTATCATACATGTCTATGAAAGAATTTTATCAAATGGTTCACTGGCTTGCTGGTATGGGTAAAAGCCTAAAAAAATGTGCTTTCGAACAAGATATGGATAGGGAAAATAGTAAGCATGATAGTGAAAAATATATAGTTTAATAAGTACTCAAAATTTTGTTCATTATCTCAAACATTATAAGTCATGGTGTGGATCACTATTCTAGTTTTTGTGATTGAATAATTGGTTGTTTTATTTATAGATGTTGCAAGTGAAACACAACTAAATGTGATGAGGGAAATGGAGATTAGTGTTTTATCTGCTTTAGAATCCTTGATGGCTTTGATAGGGGAGGTATAAGGAAAATTACTAAATTTCAATTTACATTCATTGTTATAAATGTTAGTTAGTGAAAAAGAAAACCATTATTGGTTCATAGTTTAATTTCTATTTGGATGGTTTATACAGGGCTTTAGCACACCTTAGCATGGGTGTGTGAATATTTCCCTCATGGAGAGTGATCATCAGATGGGGGTAAGTGATTATTTTGTTAAGTATATCATTTTTTATAATGTAATTTCTATATATTAATGTTTTTACTTCTTATTGTAATAAATAAAAATTCACCAAGAAATAAACACTAGGAGGAGCAGTAGGAGCACTCCCTGAGTGCAACATAAATGAGTAACAAACATATCACTATCCGATCGACAATCAAAGGGAAATTATTTATTTTGAGAGCATGGAGTGCAATGAATTTTGATTCAAGAGCCCTTTGTTGTATGCCTACATGGCAGTTTTGTACATATTTTGTATTGGATATATTTGACATTGTATTCCTATATGGCATTCTCGTAAGCCTATATGACTATTTTGTACCTATATTTCATACTTATATCGACATATATTGATGTATGCCTATATGGCTATTTGGTTAATACAAATCTTTATTATCAATGGCATCCATATTTGCATTATAAATTCATGTTCAATAGATAAGAGTTACATGTATGAACAAGTGTATAGTTTACAACTTACATGTATACTTTGTGACTTACGTGTGTTCCAATGTATACTTTGTGACTTACGTGTTTTCATGTGTAGAGATGATGGATTGCACAGCCCCTGAAGCTTCAATAAAGGAATTTAGCCATGAAAGATAATCAACCACAAAAGAAGTGTTGCAACAATGGAATGCTGATTAAAGATTCTATTGATATGATGATTGATATGATATGTTACAAATGAACAAGATGCCTAATTATATAGGCAAGAGGTAAACCCTAATATGCATGAGATGTTGCCAAGTGTTATAATCTAACAACATGTGACAACCTGTGAACCCTATGGTGATGATCATTAAATGATGAGATAAGTTCTAGAAGGAATCTTATCCCACAAACTAGAAAGGGAATATTATCCCATTTATTAAATGATGCAACCTAGACTAAATCATTTATGACCTGTTAACTTATGTTAGTGTAATACTCAATTAATTACACCAACACCCCCATAAGTGCAACTTAGAGAGGAAAATGCAATGATTATGCAAGATGATGATGGGTCCCGGCTACGAGGCCATGTTAGGTACCCATGTACATGAAGATGCAGAAAAATCTCCCACAACCGGAGAAAAGGGGAAAACCCAATGGGAACAAAACCCCTCTCCAGAAAGGAGATAAAAAGAAATAATGTGAGAAAGGGAAGGATGGAGGACTCCCAAATACCCCCCAAGTACACCATCTGTCACATGGATACAATAGAGAGACTATATAGCCCCCCCAAAAGATAAGATCACCTGCAAGAAAGGTAAGTGTCTGAAGACAAAACAAGATCCAATGCCGACAAACAACTTATCTCCCTTTCAGAAGAAACAAAACCAATTGCAAGTGCAAAGATGCTTTCCATTCTGGATAGGAATTGAAGGAAGGAAGAATGAAAATGGATGATGATGTCTCGGAACTCTGCTCAAATGTCTCCTTGCCTGATGAAGATGCCACAATCAATGAAGACGGTGACAAACCAAGATGATGCAGAAACTGATGTTGAACAATATCCAAAGAAAAAGATAGAATGGATATTATGGATGTGATGGAGACTTGATAGCCCCCCTGAATGAAGTGTCCTCAAAACCACTGAAGGAAGGCTGAAGAAAATCCAATGGTGGATGCTGAAGAAACCTCTAGTCTTGAATGGAATGACAAGGAAGAAGTCTCGGATATGAAATCTCTGAAGAGAAATCAAGCACCTCCAAGATGGTCTCTGAATTCCCAATCAAGGTTGAGACAAAGGAATGTGGATACTCAAGAAAACTCTCCAAGGTGTGATCTGAATAGAGGAGTGATATCCCCTCAAGAATGTCCTCCAAACCTGTAGAAGTGGCCAAGGCAGTGATACCTGAGACAAAGCCATCCTGTGATGTCAAGTCTAAAAAATTGAATGTGTCTGGATGGATAGAGATGATGGTGGAAGCGTCAATCAATGACTCTAGACAAGGAATCACTAAATGAGAAGGGATACCAACTCTCTGATGAAGAAGCACAGAAAGGGACCTTGTCAACATCTTTGGAAAGATCAAGGTAATCAACTTCTTGCACAACAATATCATCATAGGGAACTTGATCTGAAGCAGGACATTTTGAATCATGACCATCGGGGAATGGTGGAGTATTGGAATCTCCATAGATCTCCCAAAGCTTAGTCCAAAGAATGTGAGGACAATCACAATGATCAATATCATTCAAAACATCAGAATCAACTTGCATAGCAATGATTTCCAAAATAGTGTACTTGTTGCAACTCCAAGAAAATTTTTGAACACCATCACTTGGATAGGGAACTATACCATACAAATGAGGCAATAGATCAAGTGATTGGAGATGGTGGCAGATCCCATCTCACCATTGTGAATAGTTACCCTTGTGCAACATAACCAGAGGAGAATAATATGCAAGCCCCATAACGAAAAGTTCTCCAAGAAAACAAAGACACTGACCTTCAACAGAAAATAGAAGACTTCCAAATAGATATGCAACTGAGAATATGCCTCTGAGATCAACAAATTCTTCTTCAATCTTCAGGATGTCTCAAGAATCAAAAAACCAAAAAAAAAGATACCTGGAGCTGAAACCAAAGAAGATGACTGGACTGATGAAAAAATGCACTGAAATATCTCTCGAATGCCGCTGGAAGCTCCAAAATATGACAATCTAATGCGAAGATATGCACTTTTGAGTCCAAAATGGAGGGTTGACTTCAGTTGACTTGAATATTTGATGATAGAAAAATCTTGAAAAATAGAGTGCACCACTAAAAAGTAGACTTCAATAGTTTTCCAACGGTATATCGTGTGCAAATTTTTGATATCGTATGTGGAGGATACAACCTTCGGAAGAATTCTGCAATTTGAATTGTCACTGGCTAAATAGGTGCAAAATTATGGCACCTTAAGGCAAAAAAATTTCTGCCCTTGGTCGCTAATGTGACTGTGGGCTGCGCTGGCAGTTTAAAAAAAACCTTCCGCCAGGTGGGTGGTGTCGGAGCAGCTAGTCGGCAGCGATAGGTGGTGGCGCGGCCAGAGGAGAACCCAACGCTCGGGATAGAGGGGCCCTCGGTTACGGATAGGACTAGGGTGGGGGCTAGGCTGTCGACGGGAGCCCTGCAGACGGTCGATAGCCAGAGAGTGGACGTCGAACGCAAAACTAAACGGGCGGTGGCTGGTGATGGAAGCCGGTGGTTGGTGGGAGGAACGGGCCGACAAGTCTGCGGGTGATGCCGATGATGTTGGTCGATGGGACAGGGCCGACCACCCTGCGGACTATCGATGAAAGCGGGCAAATTTTTTTTGAATATTGCAAAAAATTGCAATTCAAATAATTTAATAAATGCCAATAGAAAAAGCCGACCGATGGAAAAATTGAAACCCAACTATAGCCTACGAAATAATTTTTCTACCGACGGGTGATTAAAATACCAGGTCGAACCACTGCAGATTAATTTTGGCGAATACTATAGAAAAATTTTGCCCAAAAAAGCCAAATATTTTTTTTATTTTTCTAAAAAAAAATTTCCTTGATGGAGGACTTACAGGGATGATTTTTTTTTGAAAACATGTACGGATTTGTACAAAAAATGCAAACCCTAGATAATACCTCAAGGCTCCCAGATGAATGTACTCTGATTTTGGCAAATGAATAGGCGATCTATGGGTTTTGAGGCCTTCTGAACGCAATGGAGAGGTCAGAGAGAGCCCGATCTACACTAGAAAATAGCTTGGCTCCTGGGTAGAACCAACTAGCCTGCAACATAAAACCCTAAGCCTGCTTGAATCTTGCACTCCAAACTTCCTAGATCTAGGGTTGATGTTTCAATGGACTAGCTCTGATACCATGTAGAGATGATGGATTTCATAGCCCCTGAAGCTTCAATAAAGAACTTTAGCCATGAAAGATAATCAACCACAAAAGAAGTGTTGCAACAATGGAATGCTGATTAAAGATTCTATTGATATGATGATTGATATGATATGTTACAAATGAACAAGATGCCTGATTATATAGGCAAGAGGTAAACCCTAATATGCATGAGATGTTGCCAAGTGTTATAATCTAACAACATGTGACAACATGTGAACCCTATGGTGATGATCATTAAATGATGAGATAAGTTCTAGAAGGAATCTTATCCCACAAACTAGGAAAGGGAATATTATCCCATTTATTAAATGATGCAACCTAGGACTAAATCATTTATGACCTAAGTTAACTTATGTTAGTGTAATAATTAATTAATTACACCAACATCATGTGTATACCTTGTATTCATGCATATACTTTGTATTAATCTGTGTATACTATGTATTCGTGTGTATCCTTCAAGGCTTACATGTTTTTGAGTACTTGTGCTTCCCTTATTCACATGTACATGCTTGAATTATTCATGTGTATACTTATTAATTGGTTAACCCTAGCATTGAACATTGTTGTCATTCATGGTTTGTCTTGAATATTAATTGATTGATACTAAGCAACTTTATCTATAAGAAAAACACATGTTTTCAATTGGTATTCCATGAAATGATTCATAAAAAGATTCTAATATATCTAATTCTTTGATTGGAAGAACTCAATTAAGCAAAGGATACATAATCTTCACAACACTTGCAAAACATAATATTCAGAGTAGATGAAGTAGTTAACTTCTTGACACATTATCATTCAAACATTTATCTTGAATAGTATTTAAACATTTTCATAGCATAATCCTGATAGTGCAAAATGAATTGTTATGTTCTTGATCCATCACCATATAAACACGTTGAAAGATCTATATGTCAACTTCTTGCAATATTATTTCTTTTATAGGAAATGGACTCGGGAGAAAGCAAGCTATAATTTATAATACAAATAAGAAATGGACTCAATGTTGTCCTAGACCCCCAAATAGGTCTATTTAATAAAGCAACACCCTCTCAATCACTCTTCCAATTGAAAAAAACCATTGGGAAACATATACCAGTTTGCAAATCCACAAAATCCACAATTATTAGGGTGTGATTGGCCCTCTAACCCCATTATCCTCTAAACCCTCACTTTTCTCAAATTTCACTAGGGTTTATTGAAAACCCCATATCCAAACCTCATACAACCTCAAAACCTCTTCCAACATTCTTCATTCTTCCTGCAAAAACTTAATTGACCACCAAATTATGTTTCTCCCTGACTTTACCCAATTTTACTCCCTCAAACCTCTCTTTTCCATTCAAAACCCCTCTTTTCCCAACTAGGGCATCATTACATAACATAATTTTGACCTCCCTTCTCCTTGTAGACCTTTTGAACACATCAAACTCCACAACCTCACCCTATTTCCAACTTATTCTAACTTATTCTTGAACAATTTCTTATTTTCACCTTGTCTAGCCTTGCTTTTAAGGCCTAAATTTTGAATTTTCAATAGGGGCAACGTTAGTAATCTCTTTCAATGCATTTACCAATGCTATTTTTTATTCCTACTCCCTATCGTACTTACATAATTAACTCAAGTGACCCCACACTAACTCAAAACTAAAAGAAAGATTACAAAATGGCCTATCATGGCCTTATTTGAAATTATCATGACTAAAACCACTGAACTAGACCTTCTTAATCAAATGGAGGAACAAGGTGCTTTGCAACAATGATCATATGCTTTTTGTGTTGAAAACTAGGACTTCTCAATCGTCATGTGTATGTTTCTCTTTTCGATTGTTTTGTATGCCATCATAAGGGATCAAGCTGGTTGAATGTAGCTTAGAGAAATTGCAAGACCATGCCTACAGTAAACCTACCTATCAAGATGTGTTGGAGCAGTTTTTTTGGTCACATGAATTGCAAAATGAAAGTTGCACCACTTTGCAAATTTACACTACTTGCATTTGACACTTTTTCCATCAAGTGAAAACTGGAAACCACAAGAAAATGACTCCGAGATAACAAAAATTGAGAGAGGTTATTGTAGAGGGGCCCAACACAATCCCATAGACTTAGACGAAGAGTTTGTAAGTGTCACGGTTTTTGAGTAATAGCCTACCAAAGTTTGCTTCCCTTTTTCACTTTGGACCCTTAAGGGATCAAGTCAGTTGAACATAGCTCGAAGTGATTCCACATGTTTGGGTATGAAAGAAAATAATTCCTAGCATAAACATACATATCTGGATGCATTCAAACAATCCATTTGGTCACATGAGTTGCAGAACGAAAGTTGCACCACTTTGCAATTTTCAACTATTTACATTTGACAACTTTTTCTCCAAGTAAAAATTTTCCACGACTAGAAAATGCCTCTGAGGTAGCAAAAACTGAGAGAGGTTATTGTAGAGGGGCCCAACACAATCCTATAAGATTATATGAGAAGTTTCTAAGCATCACGATATCCGAGTAACATGCTGAAGTTTGCATCCATTTTGCACTTTGGACTCTTATGGATTGATCCGGTTGAACATAGTTCGGAGTGATTCTGCATGTTTGGGTGTGAAAGAGGACCATTCCTAGCGTAAAAATACCTATTTGGATGTATTGGAATAGTTTATTTGGTCACACGCGTTGTAGAACAAAAGTTGCACCACTTTGCAACTTTCAACTATTTGCATTTGACAACTTTTTCCCAAAGTTAAAATTCACCACCATGGGAAAATTCCTCTAAGATAGCAAAAAATGAGAGAGGTTTTTGTAAAGGGGCCCAATGTGGTCCCATAGGATTAGATGATAAGTTTTTAAGAATCATAGTTTCTGAGTAACAACATGCTGAAGTTTGTACCATTTTGCACTTTGGACTCTTAAGGGATTGATCCTGTTGAATGTAGGTTGGAGCAATTCTGAGCATTTGGGTGTGAAAAAGGATCATGCTTAGCATAAACATACCTATTCAAAAGTGTTGGAACAATTTTTTTAGTCACATGAGTTGCATAATGAAAGTTGTAGCACTTTGCAACTTTCAACTACTTTCATTTGACAACTTTTTGCCCAAGTGAAAATCTGCCACCATAGGAAAACCACTTCAAGATAGTGAAAAATGAGAGAGGTTTTTGTAGAGGGGCCCAATTCAATCCCATAGGGTTAGATGAGAAGTTTCTTAGCATCAGGGCATTCGAGTAACAAAATGCTAAAGTTTGCAACCATTTTGCACTTTGGACTCTTAAGAGATTGATCGGATTGAACGTAGCTCAGAGTGATTATGTGTGTTTAGGTGCAAAAGAGGACCATGCCTAGTGTAAAATTACCTATTCGGACATGTTGGAATAGTCCATTTGGTCACACAAGTTGTAGAATGAAAGTTGCACCACTTTACAACTTTCAACTACTTGCATTTGATAACTTTTTCCCCAAGTGAAAATCTGCCACCATTGGAAAACCACTATGAGATAGTGAAAATTGAGAGAGGTTTTTGTAGAGGGGCCCAACATGATCCCATAAGATCAGATGAGAAGTTTCTAAGCATCACAATATTCAAGTAAGAACATACTGAAGTTTGCAACCATTTTGCACTTTGGACTCTTAAGGGATCGATCTGGTTAAACGTAGCTCAGAGCGATTCCACATGTTTGGGTGCAAAATAAGACCATTCCTAGCATAAAATTACCCATCCAAATGAATTTGAACAATTCATTTGGTCACATGAGTTAATGAAAGTTGCACCACTTTGCAACTTTCAACTACTTGCATTTGACAATTTTTCCCCAAGTGAAAATCCACCACCATGGGAAAATGCCTTTGAGATAGAAAAATCAAGAGATATTTTTGTAGAGAGGCCTAATGCAATCCCATAGGATCAGACAAGAAGTTTCTAAGTGTCATGGTATGCGAGTAACAACATGCTGAAGTTTGCAACCTTTTGCACTTTGGACTCTTAAGGGATCGATCCGGTTGAATGTAGCTCAAAGCAACTCCACATGTTTTGGTGTGAAAGAGGACCATGCCTAGCATAAAAATACCTATTCAGACGCATTGGAAGAACCTATTTGGTTGTAGGAGTTGCAGAATAAAAGTTGCACAACTTTACAACTTTGCACTGCTTGTATTTGACACTTTTTCTATGAAGTGAAAATTGGACACCATGGGAAAACCACTCCTAGATAAAAAAACCAAGAGATTTTATTGTAGAGGGGCCCAATGTGATATCATAGGTTCAAATGGAGATTTCGTAAGTGCCACAGTTTCCAAGTAATACCTCGTCAAAGATTGCTACCCTTTTGCACTTTGGACCCTTAAGGGATCGAGCCAGTTGAATGTAGCTCAGAGCAATTTCGCATGTTTGGGTGTGAAAGAGGACCATTCCTAGCATAAATTTACCATGCCTAGCATAAATGTACCATGTCCTTAGAAGAAGATCAATAAAATTCATTGTTTCCTTGTATTTTTCTACATTTTTACCAAAAATCTGATGTTTCCTTGAACTGTACAGTTTTGTACAAGGTGATTGTGTTTTCTTTTGGACTGAATTCGGTGGGTAGTAGACTAAAATTCATTTTAGTTTTTGTTTGGTTGGATTTTAAGTGATTTTGTGTATTTTAGAAGCCAATTACTGAGGGTCGGTCTGTATACCCTATTTTAAGGGTTTTGAGTGCATTAAAATGTCATATTAAGCCTTCCACCCACTATATGCTTTTTTAACTTAGTGGAAAGGCTTAGTTAGGGTTATACAACATTTGTACAAATTTTTGTGTGCAAGGGAGGAAAATAGAGGATTTTTAGGTGATGCCCTAGATGTAAAATGGTGCAGTTTTTAGTGGAAAATGGTGGTTTAGTGCTAGGGTTTGAAGAAATATTTGGGGGCAACAATATCTCTTGAAATTTTAAGCTTTTGCAGACCTTTTTGAAGGTGTTTCAGGCTTTGGTTGGCTATGGGAAGGTTTGGACTATGGGTTTTCAATAAACCCTTTCCTAACTTGTGAAAGAAGAGGGTTTTGGGGTTTGTTATGTTAGAGGCTTATCACGCCCTAAAAGTGGAGGAATTGGTGGTTTGGAAGACTGGTTAATGTTGCACAATGGTGGTTTTCATGTGATAGGAAGAATAAAGGGGGTTTGCTTTGTTAATTTGGCCTAATTGGCCTTGTGGATAGCGTAGTTTTCTTGTTTTGTGATTGTTTTTCAATCTCTTTGTGTTTCCATAGAACCAATACATATTTAGAAACCCATTTTGATCTACTAATACATAACAAAAGCTTTCAAGAGGTTACTTTGGAAAGTTTCTAAGAACAATAAACTGTCTACTAGAAAGTGCCTCAAATTAGGTCAATTTTGTGAAGCAACTATCAAGAAATCAACTCCAAACCATAAAATAACCTCAGGAAATAGTGTATCAAGTCTCAAAACCTTCAAATATTTTAATTTTATACTTTAATAGTGGTGCAGGAGCACCGTTACATTTTAATGGTTTTGATCTAGATGTTTTATGAAAAATGAGTCATGGTGATGGAGTCCAAGTTATTTAGGGGTTTTGAGTCTTAATAAGGTCTAAAGAGACCATTCTTGATGTAATAGATCAACTTTGAGGTCTTTTGAATCCAAGTTGCAAATTATGTTGAAATGTTGTCAAGGTTGGCAAAAGTTCTCAAGATAGGTGAAAAGTCAGTTTTTGTGTGTGAGGTCATGTTTTTCATTCAAATAAGGTCTAATATACCAATTATCATGCACTACGACATAATCATGGGGGTTTGGAGTCATTGTGTCTAAAAGGTGAAAAGTTGTAAAAGTTGACAAATTGTTGTCAACACAAAAATGCAAAATTGTCATGGTAAGGGGTTCTAATGGTCATAAGGGGTTTAAAATTTAGTTAAGAGTTGGTTGGTCAGTTTTTTTGTGTGGAGAATCCTTTAAAAAGGCATGGAAAATTGTTGTAATGGTTGGTTAGAGAATATTGAAGCAATAACAATAATATTTTCTTGTTTTTCATTGATTTTCTATGTTTTCCTGACTCTTATAGGTCTGTATGGATCTGTACTGCCGCACTATGCTCTAAAATCAATGTGAACCTATGGAGGATTGTTTTATCTCTCTTTTGAATCTATTTGAGTGGTATTTTATTGAGGAAAAATCATTTTATTGCAAGATTGCAGGGGACGGTCTGAGTTTATAGATTTAGGGGTTTTGAAGTTTGAAATGGATATTTAACTCATTCCTCTTATTGTAATCTCTATGGCTTGGAGAAATGAGTTAGGAACTTGTTTGGTTTAGGTGTTAAGGTGCTTATTTGGTGAAAGGGAATAAGTTTTATGGGGTTTGTGTTGCTGCCCCTATAGATTTTGATGGAAAAGGGCATGAAAAATGAGGTTTCACCCTAGGGTTTGATAAAATATTGCATGTAGAGGTTGGGTGATTGTATTTTGAGTTTGTGTAGGTGATTTTAAGAAGGTTTGAGGTGGTGGAATGTTGTGGTAAGGTGTAGAACCATTCCTTTCAATAAGCCCTCCTCATACTAGCATAAAATAAGGGTTTTGTGGTTTGACATGGTGGAGTGAGTTTCTCCTGAGACAAATTGTGGATTTGAGGGTTTGGATACATGAAAATTTCTTCCCCAACAAGTTTAGGGGGTTGTTGAATGTTTAAAGGTATGTTCCTTTGTACATTAGGCCTAGTTAGCTTAATTAGGACAACGAAGGTCATTTTTGATGCACATGTTCCAAGATAGTCACTATTGATTTTGAAGAAAACTAATCAAAAATAAAAGTATAAGGTGCTGTAAAATCCGCACAAGCTTGAAACCAAAAAGGAAAAGTGTTGCAAATACGAAAAAGGGTCCTTTATTTACTAATTTCTTCAAGAATACAAGTTCTGCTCTTTTCCATGCCTTGAAAATGCTTTATATAGCTATTCCAATCAGTTATGAATGCTACCCCTACATCTTCCATTGACTAACTACCCTTTCTAACAAGAAGACTTCATCTTGTATAATTTTGCAATTGTGCAACTAATGCAAGTTATGCATTTTTATACCAAATGAAAAATTTTGTGCAATATCACTTCTCGAATCACCTAATGACCTGTTTGAGACTTTGAATACATTACATATGACCTTCACATGACCTTTTTCACATTATTTACATTTGAAAATTCAAATTTTGCAAATTTTCCTATTGAAGGAATTTAGAGAACAAGGTGCTCCTACACCAAACATGAATTCCAAAATTTCAATATTTGAGTAAATCTCATTATAGTGCCTTAGGTACTCTATTGTCACAAATATTTTACAATGTCACTCATACATTCAAGATTCTCTTTTAATGTCTACACCATAGGTGCTCATTATGATGTTAACTTCAAATGAGTAACTTAAGATTCCCTCGCTAAGCTTCACACGCTCTTTTATAATGACTTCAAATAATAATTGAGATTTGTCAAGATCATCAAAATAAGGATGTTGCATTAATTTTTTGGCTGAGATTTTCTTTGATATCTCATAAATCAACATTTTTTACGAGAGACCAATCAATTTTTAGTATTTTACTTACAAATACGCAAAGTAGAAGAAGAAAAAGAAAGATCATCCAAAATGGAAATGAAATGAAAATAGATGGAAGGCACTTAAAGATAGGCATGCCAATCTCTCAACTTAGTCACTCATACATCTTCACTGGGAGTTCCAAGATACCTATTGCACACAACACCTCTTATGAATAGAATAACTTGAAATTCGAGATGCTCTTATAATGTCTACATCATAGGTGCTCATGATAAGGTTAACTTCAAATGAATAACTTGAAATTCCCTCACCAAGATTTGCACACACTTTTGTAATGGCTTAAAATCATAATTGAGATTTGTCAAGATCATCAAAATAAGGATGTTGCATTGCTTTTCTGGTTGAGATTCTCTTGGATGGCTCTTAAATCTGCATTTTCTGCAAGGGGACACCAATCAATTTTTAGTAGGTTACTTACAAATAGGAAATGTAAAAGAAGATGATAGCATTGAAATCAAGAAAATTAATGTGCATAAAAGTATAAATTAATAAGAACATCGGTGCATACTTACAAATTAATCCAATGAACCATCTGGGTCTACTCTACTCTTTATTATGTCGAGTATTGCCCCATGGTCAGACTCATGAACCTTCCACAAGGTCTTGTTCAAAGGTCTACTCCCATATTTGGTCAAATGAACATTGGATGCCATGACAAGGTTCGAGTAATGAAGAATCTTACAATGTGTGTCAAAGTCTTGAAACAACCAATGTTTAACACTCTTATGTGGGTACCTTCTAAGCCATGTTCCAGTAACAACAACTGAGCCTGTAGGGTATTTGATGTTTTCCCCATCTATAGCTGGGGCCTCTAATTTATTTTTGGCCTAAACACGACACAAGTAATAGTTTGTTCCCTCTTCATTGTCCTCATTTGCAATAACTGCATAAACATGCCCTATGTTGATATGTGCAGAAAATCACTTGAAATTAGTCAACATTACGAATACACTACAAAGTAAGATAATAATATGGAATTTCAAAAACTAAGCAAGCAGGTATATTACCTAGTTGAACTAGATCTGATACGTGATCAAAGTTGACTAATGATTCCATCTGTGTTAGTTCCAATGTCATCAGAGGGCGATACATGTGAAGTTTCTAAGATAACTTGTCAACCATTTTTCAACCCACTCCCCTGACTCACAATCATTCCAGACTTGCATTGTACATGAAGAACAAAAGCATGCCATCTTCTGTCTATCAATTCTCCATGAACCTACATTTGACCTAAGGAAAGAGTATAGCTCACTTGATCCTCTTAGTGTACAACAATCCTCATTTAGTGCAATGTTAGTATCATCCATCAACAAAATTTTTTATGAAATTGAATTCACACCTTCATTACCTAGACCCATCGAAGCATTGCACCAATCAACAATTGATCTTGCATCTATCAACTTCGCACTATCTTTATACTTTAACTCTTATCGTGCTAATGCTCTTTTCACACATGCTCCTGCACCATCATGCTCCCCCTTTCCATGCCCTACCTCACAAAAGTTCCACATATGTTGTACACCTGTAATGACATGCATCCTGCTCAACCAATAGAACATGCACGAGTTCTTGAATTGTGATGCATAGTTATCTGACCATATTATATGCTGACCGTATGCTATGACCCTCTAAGCCAAATCATAGTGGAACATTTGGAAGAAGCCTTGCAAAAAATCTGGAGAATGTGTGCGATCATCACTAATATAAGAGTGATACTCCTTCAATACCTCCCTTTGGTCCTTTGTAGTATCAACTACATTCAAATGAATGCTATTTGCACAAATACTAAAACCTATGTGGAGTTGTAATACTATGACTACACCTCACACTGTGGCTATAGAGTATAGTTCTCTGCAAAGTCAACCATTGATACTATGTTGTCAACTGGAATTGTGTCATTGCATAGCTTGAATTGCATGTCCAACCATCAAGCTCTATGGGTATGCCTTGCATACTCATACACTATATTGTCACGAAACATGGACATAAACTGAAATAATGGAATCTTCTGAATAACCAAATCACACCTTTTTGCTTAAGACCCATCTTTTGTAGTGCATTCCATTGTTTTATACTTCTCAAACTCTATTAGTATTGTTTGAAAAATACTAATTTGAGGATAATCCTTTTGAAATTTATGAAAAAATTGGGTTTGAGTTGTATCCAAAAAATGCTTTGGATGTGGCTCACAGTTTAGACTACTGATTCTCCTTCTTACCACATCCCTTTGATTTAGAGATGGCCTTGTGTGATTCTTCCAATACTCTTCGATTAGTGTTCTCAATGCTTCAACAACATTTTTATCTTTTTGTGGCATTATCCCCAAGAATTCTCATAATTCATTTGAATCGATGCCCTCAATTCTTTGCCTCCTTTGAATGACTTTTGATAAAGTTTTTCTACTAATTCTCATTTGTTCACTCATCCTTCTAATGAGATTAGATCTTTTTTTTTGATTGCTTACCAAAGTCGATGTAATGGCACATCATGTGACATTACTATCCTTTGAGTGTGAAGTCTTACCCACACTCTCATATGCATCCATTAGATTCTTCAAAATAGTATTTTCACTCGATGCATTTGATGTTCTCAACCCAAGAGTCTTCACGATGTTTCTATACTTTATACCCCACATCATTTCAAAAAATAGTTGACATCTTGCAGTTTCATTTAGCCATTCAAAAAAGAATTTCCAAATCTTATCAGCATATCTTCTACAAGTGCATGCTAGAATCTTACCTTCCATGTTCTACAAAATATCCTCATCAATATTAATCAAATACTTTGGCTTTCTATGCAAAATTCTAGGTGGTGTTCTCCTAGGTACATACATCTCAACATTTGGAATTTCATCAAAATTTAATTGAGGTGGGCTAGATTGTGTACCTTCAATTGATGGAGGAGTAGAAGACATACCTTGAGGTTCTTGTGGGGATGATGGTATACCTTCTTCATCAAATCCAAGTGATGATGTAATCTCAAAATTGAGATGCATTGGATGGCATCCAACCATATTCACTTGCGATAGATGGTGTCCCTCCATATTCACTTGTAGTAGCCAGTGTCCCTCCATATTCGCTTGGCTTAATGGTGTCCCTTCGTATTCACTTGCTGTAGAGGGTGTGTCTCCAACTAGGGTATTTGAATCCCTCTCCAACTACAATATCCAAATTTGTCTTACCGCGATGCTTTCACATTCATGCCCTTTGTGTTGCCTAATCCTGTTCTCTTTTTGATGGTTGAGGTTCCTCTGCAGTTGGCTTATTTTCGTCAATAGTACCCAATTTCTTCTTTTCACGATATGTCACCACCCGTTCTCTCTCCTTTGATTTGAAGGTTTCATACTCTCTGTCTGTTAGTTTATTCCTTCTTCCTTTTTTTGGCATGGTGGATAATTTTACCTGTAGCATATTAGTTCCTGAAATATTTATCCATTCAAATAAATGAAATATATGTTATTCAAGGCTTCATAAAAAAAACTTACAATCATCCTATACAAGAGTATTTCTAGCATAGAAAAAGGCGGTGCAAGGGCATGCCATGATTACAAGATAGAAGCAAAATGGAAGTATGGACAAGGCATGTGAATTCAAATTCCTTGGAAAGCTAGTGGAGCATTGACAAGCTAGCTTACTCACTAGCCTGCCAATGCGGTAGGGCTGAGATGTAGGGGCAGCATATGCCTCATAGAAATGGGCTCTCACGGTGATGTAAATCACTGTGAGACCCCATTTCTATGAGGCATAAATTGTGGTTAGGTGTCCACATGGTCCTGAAGGTAGAGGAAGTAAGTTGTTTGAAATTGGGTGATGCCCTAGGGTATAATTACATTGTTTTCCTTGTGTAAATGGGGTGTTAAAGAAGGGTTTTGATGAAATGTTGAAGGAAACTTCCATGTAATGGTTGTTTGAGTTTGTGTAGGCTATTTTTGAAGTGTTTTTGGCATTGGTGAGGTCTGGTAAGCCCAGTTGTCAATACTTTCAATAAACCCTAGGTTATTTGCATGAAAGTTGAGGGTTTGGTGGTACAACATTTTAGAGGTCAAGGCTTTGAGAAATAATGGTGGAATTTGTTGTTTTGTAACACAATTAGTGACTGTTAGTTGAGATTTGGTGAAAAAAAAGTGTTTTTGGAGGTACCTCCTTTGTAAAAGAGGGCTATTTGGTGGCCTAAAAGGTAGGGCAGCCTATTGGTTTTCAATATTGTTGCAAAGAAAAATCTTGAAACCTTTTGGTATGTTGTGTTAGGAGTTGAAGTGTGTCTCAGACAATGTTTGTTAGGTCTCTATACGACCTTCTCTAAAAGATATTGAGAAAAAGTAGTGTTGGAGGGCTGCAAGCCTTTAGGTGCACGTGTTTGGGATAAGTTGAGTGTATAGTGCTTAAGGGGCTGGTTTCTTGTTTTAGTCTAATCATTTTGAGTTGGTTGAGGTCTTCACCACATAGGTTGATATCACGTTGCCCCTACCTTCTCAACCCTAGCCTATTGGCAAGCTAGTGGAGCGTTGGCAAGCTAGTTCACTTACTAGCTTGCTAATACAGTAGGGTTGAGAAGGCAGGGGCAGCGTATGCCTCATAGAAATGGGGTCTCACAGTGATGTACATCATCATGAGACCCCATTTCTATGAGGCATATACCACCCCTACCTTCTCAACCCTACCGCATTGGAAAGCTAGTGGAGCATTGGCAAACTAGCTCACTCACTAGTTTTCCAATGTGGTAGGGTTGACAAGGTAGGGGCAAGGTATGCCTCATAGAAATGGGCTCTCACTTTCGATGCAGTACATCACCGTGAGACCCCATTTCTATGAGGCATACACCACCCCTACCTTCTCAACCCTACCGCATTGGAAAGCTAGTGGAGCATTGGTAAACTAGCTCACTCACTAGTTTTCCAATGTGGTAGGGTTGACAAGGTAGGGGCAGGGTATGCCTCATAGAAATGGGCTCTCACTTTCAATGCAATCAAAGAATGGTTCCTCCCATGGTCACACCACCACTGGAACTCTATTGTTGCACACGTAAAATTTCGTGAGCCTGTAGTCTGATAGGGTGATCCCACAAAGCTAGTGTACAATTTCTAGGAGATACTGATTTTTGTTGAAATCACATATTTTTAGAAAATATAATGATGTAAGCCTTAAAAAGTTCCATTTAAAGCATTCCAATTGAAGAGGGTTTGATCAAACTGCCTTAGATCAAAACCCCTTGGATATAACCCCACTAGTTTTAAACCATACCTATAATGGAGTCTCCTTTACACCTATCGAAATGTTGATAAAAACCACTTAAATTGATTTACCTTTTGGGGGATCAAATAAATTAATTTAAAATTTATTTTTTGTAAATATGTAGTCCTTATTATAAGCTTCCCAAAAAGCATAATTTTAAATAAATTTAATTTAATTCCTATATTTATTTTTTATTTCTTGTGAATGTAGGTTTTTCACTAAAAATCAAGCTCTATGTTCTACACATGTGGAAAAATAGAAGATTATAAAAAAAAATTTGAAAAATATGAGTGCACTAGATATTGAAGTCCTTGATCCAACAAAAAACAATTGAATTGTGATACAAAATTTTTTTTATTCAGTTTTATTCGAGAGAGAGAGAGTTAAGTTATATAGAAAGTGAGTGGGTTTGAGGGAAGTAAACTATCAACTTGAGCATTAGAGGTTTATTGTGACATCTCTTGAGAAGCTATAATCCAACTTGTTGTTGTTTGGAGAAGTTGCATCGCTATCAATTGATTGGATAAGCATTAATAGGCATGAGGATATTCTTCTTTGTTATTTTATTTATGAAAGAATTGTTCTCCATGAATTCTTGCATTGTATTTAATGAGTACTTTCATTTAGGGAATCTAGAATGTCTTTAAAAGGGAGATAAAGGATTTTATGATGTTTTTATGATGTGCTTGTATGTACTCCATAATAGGAGGTTGGTGTTTATCATAGGTATTACATATTATTCACATTTGAGAAGGAGAATGCAGGGAAAACTTACATTAGAGTACTTAAACAAGCCTAGATCTACATAATCATCTTGGGAGCATTTATATAGTTTATGCTTGTTATTTTCTATCATGGGAATGGTTATAAATCTAGTACATTTTTGGGGGCATCATTGAGGAAAACATGTTCCCAAGTGAATTGAGAACCTTTAAAAGGTGTTTTTAAATACTGGATCCTAAATAATAAAGTGGATAGAGGAAAAAAATAATAATTTGGGAAGTAGAATTACACACTATTTGAGATTATATACACACAATAATGGGAAATTTTATAGACAATACATGAAAAATAATTGAGGTATGAAATCAATAAAAATATAAATATAAATTAGATGGATTTGACAAAGATGTACTATGTTTGACCCTAAGACCTTTTAATTTAAGTAGCATCAACATTAAAAATTTTCTATTACTATGAAGGATACATCATGTCATGCAAGAACTTCATGATGACAATCCTTCGTGTTGTGCATTTTTCGCACACACGCCCTACTGAAAGCAAGGACCCTCTTTTGTTTTCGCTTTTGTGTTTCTGGCCCTTTGATTTTGAGGGTTTTCATTGCCTTGGCATGAGCTTAAAATGTTTATCTTGCTTGCCCAAGAGGTTCCCCTAAGTTACGCATTGAAAATCTTTAAGTTCTGAAGGAAGTTCAAGTTTTTGGCTGATTTTGGGATATTCCACCCCATTTGGATTTTCCTGGATTTCGCCCAAAGCCTAGCGATTGGCGTTTTGCACTTGTTTTTGGGATTTCAGTCCTTCGCGGAATTCCATATGGATCGGATTTTCTTGAAATTCCGTCTCCTTGTAGAATTCCTGGATTTTGGGTTTTGGTCTGTCATTTTTATGGATGTTGATGGCCCAGTCATTGTTTTCTCCTGTTGATCAATGAGTCTAATAGTGCATTGCATTCTTATTATTGAATTTTTGAGCTCGACCCCATGGGTATGATTGTTTTTGTTTTGATTGATTTTTGACTTTAGAGCCATCACTAGTACCGATCGAATTTCCCTTGGGTGAATTCTGAGTTTAGATCCATCAATGAGTGATTTAGTGTTTGGGCCTAGATCCTAAAATTTGTGATCTTTCATAAATTTGGGTGAGATCGTTAGAGAATGTCGAAATCTAGGTTTTCCTCTATTTAGGAATTTTCCTGTGCTGGCGGATTTGCTCAGTTTTCCTTGTCCTCTGCAATTTCTCAAAAATCTAGAGTTTTGTCTGCTTTGCGGATTTCCGCTCCCTCCGGATTTTCCCGAAATTCCAGTTGCCCCTTCATTTTTTGGAATTTGTTGACTGTGGATTGTTTTTGCCAGAATCTGCCTGGTCCAGATTTTCTCGAAAATCCCTTGTGGTCTGGATTCCATGGAGGGGTGAAAATCCCGAATTGTGTAGAAATTATGCATTAACGATATTTCATAGGATTTCGATCTTTGCTTGGATTTATTTGAATTTTGAATATATTATTGGTGACGTGTTAATCTTGATCCTCATTATTATTGATGCTTATTTTTGCTGAGTGCAGGCTAGATTTAACAAGGTTATTAAGGAAGTTTTGGAGGAGATTAATTCGATTGAAGGAAGGTTCAAAACATTTATTACTTCACCTATGGCTGACCTGGAGAGTATTTTTCTCAAGGGGCTAGATATATTGATTGAGTTGCATTAGAGATCCCAGGCTGACCTGGATGGAGTTCGTGCATTTAATGCATATCTTATTTTATTTCAAATTTCTCTTGGCCAACCTATTTTGTGGCTAATTATTATTGTAAACATTGGTTGGGACTTCTTGTTTTGTGGAAAATTGTTATTGTAAAATCTAATTGGGTTGACATGCTCTAGGGTCTTCTATAAATTGGGCATTTTGCCTCATTTGTAACATATACACAGATAGAGATAGTTTGATACAAGAGCGAATTAGGTAGTAGAGTAGAGGTAGAAGTTAGTCAATTTTTGAGCAATTGCTATTTTTGAGCAAGTGCTGTAATAGAACATTGGAATTGTTGCTGAAATTCGATGATTCAATAAAATTGAAGACATTGTGATTTTCTGGTGATCTCTTTTGTGTTGACTTATCTTGCATGGTTCTTATGATTCTATCTTTTAAATTGCTCAAGGTTATTAGATGTATGTTAGATTTAAATTTAGATATGATTCAATGGTGTTTATGGTTTGATGCTTGAAGTGTTTGTAGCAATCCCTGGTCCATACTTTTCGTAGCTATCTAATTGTTAGTTACTTTGCAAAGTTAGCCTAGACTTTATATTCATTGTGCTTAGTTCAATTGTGGAGATTTATTCATTTCAATTGCAATTGGGTTGTCTTGGGTGAATGTTCATGATTTGAAACTCTTAATACCTTAGAAGATTGCACCGTTTTTGTGAGATTGTAGATTTATCTTGGTCAAGCAGGAATTAGTTTATGAGGGATTGGTCCATTTCAAGTATTTCATCATTTACATTATTAATCTTATGAATAGTTAAATTTAGTAATCTCTCTGAAACCCTAATCTTTTGTTATTTATTTCATCATTTGGGTTAGATTTGAGATTGAAGTATCATTACATTGCCAGATCTGATAAGTTCAAGATTCAGTATTTGCTTGTAGTAAGGTCCCTTTGTGATTACCAACATTTTCACATTTATCACTGAGCTGTTTATGCATTGTCAAGACCTAACATTAGAGACCTTGGGGTTATCTCTTGAGGCTTACTGATAGAGATTTACCTTTCAAGAGAGATAGGATTGGGTGAAGCCACAATAGTGGTTTACAATTGAAGTGAGGAAGGAAAACTCACAAAAAATCAATGCATTGCAAAAAACTTGATTTTAGGGGTTTGTACAAACCTATTGGTTCGACAGAACCAATTAGGGGTTCGGTAGAACCTAGGATCGACCGAACCCTTTAAATAATATCCCGCCAAAAAATCCATCAAAACCCCTTATAGAAGGGGGGTTCAAATAAACCAGGGTTCGAATGAACCGTAGTTCGAACGAACCCCCTTTATTCCTCATCCCCCCCTGAGACATAAAAAAACTTGAATTTTGGCACTTCAGAGCTCGGTTTAAGGATGAAAATGGAGGAATATTCACAAACCCAACTGGAATCAAGTAGTCCTCAAAACAAGCTATCCAAAAAATATAATTTTAATATGTTTTGGTTTTATTATGTATTTTTTTTTAGTTTTATTAAACATAGGTTTTCCATCGAAAATGAAGGTCTATGTTCTGCACATGTGGAAAAATAGTAGATTATCAAAAAAAAAATTTAAAAATATGAGTGCACCAAATATTGAAGTCCTTGATCCAATAAAAAAAAATTGAATTTTGATATATACAAAAAAAGTTATGCATTATACAGTTGTGCTATGTTTGAATTGTAATTGGTTTGACTTTGAAACTTGATTAAAGAAAAATATTCAATAAAATATCTCACCAAGTGGAAGCACTAGATATCGAGTTACAAATCTAAATTCGAAAGAATTAGAATTTTATCCTTCATGGAAAAAAAGTTATGCATTATACGGTGTGCGTCACTTTTAAAAATGCTATTTTTTGAAAAAACCAGTTTTCGTGGTAGATGGAAAAGAAGTGGAATATAATTCCAAAAAAATTAAAAAAAATATTTTTAGAATCTATAGAAAAAATGTGACGAGACTCTAGTTTGCATCATCTTCAAATTCTTCATGGTTTAGCCGCTATAGGTGCCCGAATGTGAAGATTTAATTTAAAAAAATAATTTCAGTGACCAGTTTGGCCAAAAATTGTAAACCACTATTGTGGGATCACCCGATTTCATATTTTGTCTAAGTTGTTGCTGTGCAGAAAACATCATCAACACTTCGACATGTCACAATGATTCAGTAGAGAAAAATTCTTTTTGATGTGATACCCTTTTCTATCCATGATGTGCTTAAACATGATCATTAATTTGCATCTCTTGTGAGCCATGTGGATATTCATAATATCTTTTCACATAGAGATACTTTCCATTATGATCACATATATATTGATGATATTTCATTTCTCATATACATGTTTCATTGATGCTACATTATCATTTAATGCATAAGATGATCTTAGCTAAATTTTCACCAAAGGTATTTATGAAATGATTAATGAAACTAAAAAGTGCGGGAGAATACCCAAAATTATGTTATATTTTTTTGATAAAAATAGGGCCACTTTATGGGCTCTCAACATTTGACACTCTTAATCTCAACCATTGTAATTTTTTTAAATAGTTTACACACTCTATTTTAAACACTAATTTCTTGTTAGATTATCACATCTTCAAATTTGAGCACATGCATCTTTAACTAATTATTAAAGTTTTAATTTTCTTGATTTTATCTAGAAAAATAGTCACTTTGACCCCTAATTTTAATGCATTTACCTACACATTTTTTACATACGTTTTCTTTCTATGTCCTCATATATACCATTTTTAGCACCTTGGATATTACATATTCCTTGTTATTTTGTATGATCCCATGCTTCCTATGTTCTATATTTACCAGTTTAGTTTTCAAGTATTTCTTGTTATGATTTTGTGCTTATTATTACATGTTTTTTTTAGATTGCAGGATTTGGGTAGCCCCTAGGCTATAAACTGCAACTTGCGCTTGGTAAATTTTTTTCACATGACTAGTGACATTGGCATGACACACACTCCGATACCACATGGATGAGGGGGATACTAGACCTCATTACCTCTAATCTGCAACATGATGCTTTAGCCAATCAAGCTAGGCCCCCTACCCTACCTATTATTACATGTTCATGATTATTATCTTTTTTTACATCTTTTCATTACCTATTATGATCCTTTTGTGCTCACATATTTATAGCTTGGTTATGCCTACATGATAATTATCAAAAATTTATGACTATCCTTATCTTGTCATCTATACCTTCATTAGGGAAACATTCAAACTACCCTTATTATATACATGTTTCACAATTATATTACTTATATTTTTAGATACTTATCATATGATGCTATATTCTACCATATTTACATACCTTATCATGATTATATATTTCCTTCTCTCCCTCTAGTTACTTTCATTATTTATATGCAACCAATTAGATGGACCATATATGCCACTAACATTCTATTTTTAGTTTTATTTTATGGTGATAGGATTATGGTCATTCCTATGTGTAGGGTTTGTTCTAAATCTATTCTACTTGGCTAGATCCATTTTATCATTTCATTTATAGAAGTAGACCTCCTTTATGTATACAAATTTCTTCAACACCTTATCTTTTTGTTCATAGCCTTGTAAAAATTTCCACTTTATTAGAGCCTTTTCCACATTCCTTTACATTTATATATGTAATTTGAATATTACCAAGTTTCTTATAATAATCAAAATCTCTTACCTTTTTCTTGTTTCTTTTTAATTTTTTGAGTATGGTTCCTTATTAAAAAATGTACATGTTTAGTTCTTATTTGAAATATGTGATAGATGGTTACCTATTATATGCTCTTTTATATTTTCCATATTTTCAATGGACTACTCATTGCGAGAAAAAATTAAGAACTCTTTATCACTTTACAAATACCTATATCCTTTGAGTCTCTATAACATATTTGATTCATATGTTGGCTATTATTTTAGTTTAGCATCCATCCACTAAGTATTTTTCATACATATCAAGGCACGGGGGAAAATATAATGATGAAAATTATAAACCCATGTCATTTTCCCATATTTCTTGGGACCACTTTGAATAAACTATCCCAAATATGATAATTATCTTACAAATGGAAGACTCTAACTTAAATTAGGTTCACGACATATCCATATCCCAATTCTATCATCACTCCTTCCTAGAAGATTGGTCTTAATTTATGTAGCACTACTTGATGGTGTAGATCAAGTCCATGGGTGCATACTTGACCCAATACATTTTTATAATCATAATCCAAACCTTACAATTTTAAAATTGAAACTATAAATTGAATTATTATTGACCATTTCACTTGTTATTATGATTTTACTTAGTGAATTCTTGTGTTAATTTGTGTAATATGTTTTATATTTATGGGCATTCATTAAATCAATTTGAAATAATCTTGGATAGCCCAAGGCATTATTATTGAACACATCTTGAGTTTAAATTTTTTATATGGAATCAAATAATCTATTATTATCAAATCACATAATCCTAGGTCCATTGCATGCTCTCATAATGCCATCAATCTTGATTAATCATCATTATATTAATCCAACTAGAGGTATGATTGGAAAATACTATCCCTACAATTGATCATATTCCCTAAAGGTGTTCCTAAGAACCACCATTATAAATACTTATATCAAATATCAAAGTGAATGAAATCTAATAGTCAATCTTCTACCAATTTTATATTTATAAGTTACAATTTCAACATATTTTCAATTAAATGTTTCTCATAATGATTAGATTTTTAGATTTAAATCTAACCCATAAAATAACATAAACAATTGATATAATCTAAGACATTTATCTAAATAAGTCATAGAAATCTAAGATCATAATATATCAATTTCTAGCATCTATTACACCATATTTCTATGATTAATCTTTTAACTAAATATTCAATTTAAATTCATTTAATTTTTTGTATTCAATTAAATAATTATAATTCTCAATCTCAATTTATTTATCTAACTTAATTATTTATTTATTATGTTATTCAATTAACTTAAGTAAAGTATGTTTTTCCATCATAAATTGAAAATTTATATAAAAATGATTTAAATAATTATTTTAATACTTTAGTATTTAATTGATATTAATATCAAATTTTCTTTGTCTAATAATTATAATTTTTAGATATTCTTAAGGGTAAACATATTAATTTTTGAAACTAAATCTTTTATTTAGATTAATTAATGTAAGCATTAAATATCAAACTAATTTATATAAAAAGTTGAGGTTAATGAATATTAAGAAATAAAAATATTAAATATTAAAGTTATAATAATTAAATGTGAGAAAGAAAGATAGTTTTAGATTTAAATTTTGTTATGCCACGAAAATATGGATGTCTTCTACTTGTATTTCATCTTGGATTTAGGAAATATTTGTACTTTATTCTAAGCTAGGTCTATGAGTTTGGGTCACTTATGTACATGTGAACCCGATCACATACTTCAAATAGTGTATAGTACACACTTACACTTCCTAGTTCATCCAATTCATTGTTTTTTATCCAACAATGAGAAGTGGTAGAATTTAAGAACATATTTTCAAGGGTTTCCAAATCACCATGGTAGATGTTCTCCTAAGCCAATTCCAAGCATAAGGTTGTACAAATAATTAATGACAATAATATTCAAACATGTAGATGATTTTAAAATTATTATACTTGTTTTGATTAATTTTAATGTATTAATGAAAATGCTCAACATGGTGCAATCAAATACCTTTAAATATTAGGATGTAATAATAGATTATGTAAATGCATGTTTATTCAACTTTAGGATATAAATAGTGCACAATATTTATCTACAATATTATTTTTAATTTCAGATCCATTGGATTGATTGAGAAGAAAGGATGCTAAAATCAAGGTGGATAATGAATGTACCAAATGGGTGCAATTAAGACCATAATAAATAAGGGATATCTAGAAATACATGCAAATATGAATAATATATAGACATGGAGTGTGAAATTGTGTGTAAATAGATGAATAATAAGATAAAAAAATGAGCTCAATTTTATAAAATATCTGCCATAATTTTTTTTTTATTGTATGATGCGATTTGAACTTAAGACCTCCGAGAAGAGAGGCTTTGCAGCTTGCCGCTGCGCTATGGGGTCATCCCCAATATGTGCCATAATTTATTAGGGTAAAAGCACAATTCTGTGTCACATTTTATAAAGGAATCGACCAAGAGCAAAAAGAAATTCTGAACTTTGACCACATAAAAGTGGTCTTTATGTTTTGAATTTCAAAATGATGTAAACTAATGAAATGTAGAACTTTTGATGAAGTTTATTCCTGTAATTTTTTAGATTTTTTAAAAATTGTTTTCATTGCTTTTTTATCAATTTAAGAACAAATTTTGGAATGCTAAAAATTTCAAAAAAAGTGACTTCATAGGCCGTCAAAAAATAAATTGAAAAAAAATTCATAATAACATTTTAAATTCAAACTTGTCAGAACTCGAGGCCATCAACTAATGTCTATTTTTTTAATCATTTTCAAAAAAAAAAATTATACCATTTTGAAGAAGACTCTCTCCTCTGTGTCCCATATATATTTTAAATTTTTTTAATATGTTCTACTATTTTTTTTTTAATTTCTAATCAGCCTCTTTTTTAACTTTAACAACCTACTTGCATTATTTTAAAAATAAAATATATTAAAACTAATTAAAATATTAAAAAAATTATATATTCAGATTCACCACTTCGAGCTCTACAAAAGGGTATTTTTATTTTTTTAAAAATATTATTCTGACTAAAGAAATCCTTAGTTAAAGTTGAAATTTTTAGAAAATTCTAAAAAAGTTGAGTTGGCTGCCAACTAGGATGACACAGACAGTTTCGGTAGAAACAGTTTCTATAGAAAGGGTTTGAGTTGAAACCCTTTCTATAGAAACTCCACACAATAAAATAAGCCAATGTAAGCCAATTTGAAAGTAGCAAAGGGAAAACTTTATTTTTTTTAGATTCGGCCGAAACCTTGTGTGCCACATACAAGCGACATGGTTTCGGTCAAAACTTATTCGGCCGAAACAATTCCGGCAGAAAATGTTTCGCTCAAAAATATATATTTGGCTGAAAGTGTGACACAACTTTGTGTTTTTACCTATTAATATGTAATCTTATTAAACCATCCTATCAAAATGAATGCTATATTAATGTAAATTGGCATGAACATACATATTTCACCATTAAAATATATAATTAATTGTTGTTTCAATCCAAATTTTATATGTATCATTAAAAAAATATTTACATATGATAATAATCATTAAATTATTCTTTTATCATTCTATAATTTATTCCTTAAAATTTTTATATACTATTAATTATTCTTTCATCATTCTGACATGAATTCAATTTTGTGAGAATGAATAAGAACATGATAAATCAACAAAAAATCAAGGAACCAATAATCATTTGCATAATGTACAAACCAAAAAAATTGTTTACAAATTTAATGGGAATGAACATTCAATACCATACTGTTAGAGTAATCATGCATTAGCTAATAATTAATTAATCTTTAACTGATTATTAGTCTAATTTATTCTCGTGCACTTAAGCTAAACTTAGGAGTGTTTTAATGTTTTATTAGTTGAACTAATATTAGATCATTATGTCTCATCTCATGTGATGTTGACACTTGTCATGATCTAATCCCTTTTTCATTTAGGGTTTTTCTCTTATAAGCACTCAACCCTCATTGTAATTATCTCTCCGATATTATCTAGAGCTTTCATATCTTCTTGAAAGTCTCTTCTGTAGCTTTTTCTTGTTGAAGAATATTACATATATTGTTTGCAGATCTCTTACGTGGAATGTGTCTTTGTTTGTTGTTTGATCTTGTGGCTCGTGGTTTTGTGCTTGTTTCACAATTCTAACACATACATGCTAGATAACTACATCCTTACATTGTCATCCACATTTATTCTAAATTTAAAATTATGTCCTTATAAATAAGGAATAGTCAAATGTATAATCTTTAAGCTTTTAACTTAATTTCAATATTAAAATGTCATATTTTCTCCATTATCCTAGCTAAGTATCTTGTATAAAAATTATCTAGAAGGAATTCTATTGGCATTATGTTTAATATCATGGTAAAACTATATATATATATATATATATATATATATATATATATATATATATATATGGTATATATATATATATATATATATATATACATATATACATATACATATATATATATATATATATATATATATATATATGTATACATATATATATATATATATATATATATATATATATATATATATATATATATATATATATATATATATATATATATATATATATGTATGTTTTTGATAGAAGAATAGGATTTTGAAAGGGCCTTGACCCTTGTACAAGGAGAAAGATATGGAAATAAGCACAACCAGACAACAAAAACAACCAAACAAAACAATAACAAAACTATAGGAAATAGAGTATTACAACGTAAGAGACACCACCTAACCAACACTAAGTCATGGTGGTTTACAAAATTGAAAACATTATACATGTTAAGGTTGTGCATCTATTTTAAAATTATTCATATTCATATTTGTTGTCCTAGCCTTAACAAATTTGCTTTAATAAAGCAACCTTTTTTACATGTTCAAATAAAGTTGTTTTTTTATAGGCTACAATTTTTATAAACATGAGGTTGTGAATTTTTTTTTGTGAAAGTAGAGTTAAAAATAATATTTTTAAATGATCAAAAGTAAATTATGATCAATAAAAATAAAACAATTATTTACTATTTGAAATAGAGATAAGGTATAAGATATCTATTGACTATTGAAGAGTGTAATATTTAAATAGAAACATAGAATTGTAAAAATACAAAGTCTATAAAAATCTATTTCATAATAAATAAGTGATAGACTTTATCCATGACTACTACTTAGTCAATTATAGAATTAAAGATAAGATATAAGATGTCTATTGACTATTGAAAAGTAATATTTAAATAGAAATAAACAACTATAAAATTACAAAGTCTATAAAAATCTATTTCACAATAGATAAGTGATAGACTTTATGCATTGCTAGTATTGAGTCAATTATAGATAATTTTAGATCTTCTATATACAAATAATTAATAGTCAAAAATAATTATTAAATATGACTGAAATATAAAATCATCTTTGACTATTTGATTTAATATTTAAATATTATATTATGTAAAAATAAGTATTACTAATTATTTGTAGATTATTTGTTGAGGGGCTTAGTTCGATTGACTAAAGCATTTTTTTGTAGGCAAAGAGGTCATGAGATATAGTCTCCTCTTCTCCCCTTAATAGGAGACGGAGACAAAGTGTCTTGCCAGCATCACTCGACGAGATCATGTCCCAAAAATAGAAAAATTGTAGTTTTCATATTAGCATCTGACACTTCTTCAGGAGAAAAGTCGATGTTTGAATAATCCTGGTCAAACTGCAATGCATCATCATATGACAATTCTTAACATGATAGAAATTTTGAATACCATTTTATTCAATAGTGCTGAAGTTTCTCCCACTCAAAAAGTCTTTGAGAACGAATAGTTCAGGGGTGTGCAATTGCAGGGAAATTGAATGGTAGTTCATAAAGACAGGAAATATAAGTATTCCACAATTCCAGTTCGACCAGACGGATCGTTCACTGCATCATGGATTGATGTGAACGAATTTAGATTACCGATATGTTATGGTCAACTGACCTGTCAGACGTTTTATATGAGATTTGAATTGCACATAAAAGAATCAATAACTTAACCCCAATATTTAGAGTGATCGGTAGCTACAAGCATTCCTTTCAACTGAAATCTATAAATGATTTTTGAATTCTGCAAAACTAATGACTCCTGACAAGTTCAAATTGAAGCCATAGTTTTCCACCGTGCTGTTCTCGTCGTAAGAAAACGACGGTAGTTATTTTGAGATGAAATTTCTTGATAGTTTCTCTACAATTTTAGGTTACTATATGCGATGTTCTTTTGACTTAAAAAATATCTTGATTTCACTGTCATGCATCTATTGTCTGAGAGCACCCATATTGGCAATTTACCTCGTCTTATGTGTATGGGATTGATAATGATACTGGAGTGATAACAAAGCCAAAACTGCACCAAGGGTTGTTTGAAGTATATTATCTAGATTAAAATATATTGTAACATTCATCTTCAAAGAAAGTAATAAAAAATTTAGGCTCTAGATTAAGCACATAAAGTCTAATGTAAATGTCTCAAGGGTATGGTGCTCTTGGTTGGAATTGGTCATTTCTTTAGTGTATGCTCAATAGTCTTTAGTGTGCATCTAAGGAGGGTGCACACCTGTCTAAAAGTCAGTGATATAATCTTGTCACTATGACTTGTTATCATTTGGACTTGGTCTTGTTTTAACTTTGGGGATGCACCTTACCCACTTTTTTTAATATCAAACATTATCTTTTAAATCATCTAAAAGTTAAATGAGACTCCTTTTTAATCACCCACTTTGTTTTTAATGTACACATGCATTGCAATATATTCACTTAGATCATGTGTTTATTGTGCTTCCTCATGCACCCATCCTCATAAATTTGTAATCTACATGGATTTGACCATTTCCACATCTTAGGTGATTTTAATAGGTAGGGGGTCGATCTCACACCCAAGGATCTCACCCTTGATTTTTTAAATATAAACTCAAAACTTTTCAACTATCACCATTTTTTCTCTCCTTGAGCTAACTAAACACATATTTATATGATTTATTGCTATGCCCTTATATATAATGAAATTTAATTACACTCCTTTATTATCATAAAATATCAATGAAATATCACACATTTAAGGAGCCTTCTAGGAACACTTACACTAGAGTACCTAAATTGAGCTTAGATTTAGATACTCATCTTGGAAGCATTTCTATAACTGATCCTTTTTATTTTCTATCACTGGCATGATAATAAAGCTAGTTCATTTTATGAGGGTTGAACTAGGAGAGCATGTTCTTGAGTGATATGACATCCTTTCAAATGTCTTTTAAATACTAATAACACAAATAGTAGACTAGATGGAGGCAAAATAAATGAACTAGGAAGTAAAATTACAGACTTTTCAAGATGAAACTACCAAAAAAATTGAATTAAGCAGCTTCACACAAAAATTTCAATAGGTTATTAAAATAATCAGGAAAACATGTAGCAATAGAATTTTTAGTAAAATGAATGTAGTTTGTAGGCTTAGATATTTTTTTTTGGAAAAATGTATATTTATTCAATGAAATTTTAAATTCTCAATGAAATGCTACGATATTTTTTGAGAAAAAAGTAGGTGTCATTACGACCAACCTAAGTATAAGATTATTTTCAAATCTTTAAATATAAAAAAGAACACATGCCCAGATGTGACACACATTTTTGTAAGTAAATAATTAGTTATGATTTATTTACTAATAATTTTTTAAAATATTAAAAAATAAAATTTTAGCTAACCTGTATTGGTCAAAATAATATGAAATTTAAAATTTTATTAACCTATAGCTAGTGAAGCATAGAGTGTGACACATATTTTGGATTTGAAAAAAGTGAAATGATTTTAAAGTTATGGATGTTTTTCAATTAGTCAACCAATTAGGACTTCAGACATAGTTAATGTAAATTTTTTATAATAATTATCTATTAAATTATAAATGCAACATATTTTATATTGATATAATGTAACTGACAAATTCCTAAATAAACTCTTTTCAATTCATCAAATTTGGTTCAAAAAAACTTGTTAGCATGAAGGGTGAAGTTCTAAAAAGAGGATAAAACCTCTAAACACATTGGATCAGTTGACTATTTAGGCTTGAGATTCCCAAACCTAATTTCAAATATTTCCAAAGAAAAAAAGCAAGGAAAAAAATTTATGTTAGAATAATGATATCCATTTTGAAAAGCCTAAAAAGACTCTTTAATATAATGGGCATAACTTTTGCATTACTTATCAAAATTTTGATTTTTTATAGGCATTGAAAAGGTAATTTTGATATCTACACAATGGAATAGATAGATTTTATATATTATGCACCGAAAATTGATTATAATCATGTGAAATCGATCATTTATTTTTTAAACATCAAATCATCACAACTTTTATGCATGAAGTTCTTTTTTGGTGACTTTTTTGTAACAATTATCTCAAAATACATGAAACATTAAAAGAATAATCAATAATGAAAATTATATTTTTTTAATAAGGATAGTAAATTTTTTAATAAATCATAATTGAAGTATTTATTTTTGTCTTTGATATTATGCACACTTTTCCCCAATTTGACCTAGAAGAACATGTGTTTCCTTATGACATAATGGTAGTTCTCTACCAAGGTATTTTCAATATTTTAATCATTAGATAATATAAAGGAGTAAAGAATATGAAGATAAACTAAGTGAGAAGAAGAATAACAAAAAACATTATGTAGGGTGAAGTCCAAAATCAAAGGATGAATCCATGTACTTATGGACTTGATGTAACTCATTCAATGAAAGATTATGATGATAAGTAATTCATATAATAAACAAAATATGGAAAAAAAAACCCAAAGGCACACTATCATATTGAAAAATTAGAAGTATTATTGATGTATCAAATATCTTCAAGTGTGATCCTAATGTTGTTGTCAAGGATAGGTAGGGTGAATAAAGGGATTTTAGGATAAAGATAATAGAAAAATATGTACAATGTAAAATCAACGAAGAAATATTCATGCAAAGAGTTTCAAATATAAAATTGAGAAACCATTATATGAATAAGAAACCCTAGAAGAAAACTAGGTTGTAATGGATTGATTGGGTTCACTAAAAAAAAAAAAAAAATTCCTTTAGGATAAAACTAGAGAAATATATAGGGGGAAGATAAATGAAGAGAGATAGGTACATAGAGAGAGTTAGATAGAGAAGGAGAGAGGTGTATATATATATATATATATATAGAAGAAATGGAGATCAAGGAGACAGAGAGATAGAGGTAGAGTAAAGTAGAGGGAGAGAAATAAGTAGAGAGGGAGAGGTAGGTAAATGGATAGAGAGGGAGAGAGGGATAGGGTTAAAGTTAAGTTAGGGTTAAATGAACAATTAGGGGTAGGGTTGAAGTTGTGTTAGGGTTACAGTTCAATTAGGGTTAGGGTTTAATATGGGTTAAGATTAGGGTTAGGAATCAATTAAGGTTGGGATTAGGGTTCAATTATAGTTAGGGTTAGAGATTAGTTATGGTTAGGGTTAATGTTAGTTAAGGGTTATGATTAGTGTTAGGGTTCAACTAGGGTTAGAGTTAGGGTTATAGGATAAAGCTTGGAGTCAAAGTTAATGTTAGGGTTAGGGTCATGATTAATTTAGGGTTAGAGTTTAATTAAAGTTTATCTATGGTTAGAATTATGACTAGAATTAGTTTAAGATGAGAATTAGGGTTACAATTAAGGGTAGGGTGAATAATGGAATTATATATAATTTTAAGGTTAGGGTTAGGGTTAGGGTTAGAAATAAATTATGATTACAACTAGGATTTGGTTTAGGATTAGCATTAGGGTTAGAATTAATGTTGATGTTAGGGTTGTAGTTAGGAATGGGGTGAGGGCTAGGGTTATGATTACAATTATCATTAGAATAGAAATAGGTTTAACATTAGGTTTAGAAATAGGGTTAGTGTTTGGTTTAGAATTAGTGTTAGAATTATGGATATAAATAGGGTTAAGATTAAAATAGTATTATAATTATATTTAGGGTTATGGTTAAGGTTATAATTATTATAATTTTTGTTAGGGTTAGAATAAGGGTTAGGGTTAAGGTTAGAATTAGGGTTAGTGTCAGAATTAACATTAAGGTTAGCTTTAGGGTTAAAGCTATAATTAGGATTAGGGTTAGGATAAAGCTTATGGTTATAATTAAGGTTAGCAGTAGAGTTATAACTTGAGTTAGAGTTATAATTATAATTAGGTTTATTATTAGAATTATAATTAAGCTTAGAATTATGGTTATGATTACAATTGAAATTAGGGTTGTAATTAAATTTGGGGTTCAATCAGGGATAAAGTTAAGGCTAAGTTAGGGTTATGGTTCAATTAGGGTTAGGGTTATACAATAAATTTTTGGTTCAAGGTTAGGGTTAGGGTTAGGGTTGGGATTGAGGTTAGGGTTATTATTAGTTTTAGGGTTAAATTAGGGTTAGGGTTAAGATTAAATTAGGATTAGAGTTAGGTTCTAGGATAGAGCTTCGAGCAAGAGTTATGGTTCAATTAGGTTAGAGTTAGGTTCTAGGATAAAACTTGGAGTTAGAGTCAAGGTTAGGTTTGGATTTTGGTTAGAGTTAGGGATAGGGTTAAATTACGACCAAGCTTAATGTTAAGTTAGGGTTAAAATTAAATTTTAATTGAGGTTATGGTTTAATTAGGGTCAAGGTTAGGCTTTTGGTTTAATTAACATTATAATTAAAATTAGGGTTTCCATTATAATTATGTTTATTGTTAGAATTAGGTTTATGAATTAACCCTAACCTCAAACCTAATCATATTCCTAACCCTAACCCTAACCATAACCTTAACCATAATCCAAACCGTAAACCTAACCCTAATTAAATATCTAATATTAACCCTAACTACAATCTTAAACTTAAACCTAACCCTAACCCTAACCCTAACCCTAACCAAATTCTATTTCTAACCATAACCCAAAACTTAATCCTAAATTTTAATCTAACCCTTACATTAACCCTAACCTTAACCATAATTGTAATTCTAACCCTAACTTTAACCCTAATTCAATCTCAAGTTGTAACCCTAACCCTAACCCTAAATGTTAACCCCAAACATAACCATAATTCTATTTGTAATTGTAATCATAACCTTAACCATAAATCTAACCTTAATTGTAACCATACCCTTAACCCTACCCCTAAACCTAACTTGAACCCTATCCCCAACCCAACTCTAATTTTAACCCCAACCCTAACCCTAATTTTATATCTAACCACAACCTTAACCCTAACCTTTACCCTAAATCAAACCCTAACTTTAATTAAATTAATGTCTTACATGTTTCATTGCACAAATGCTACTAATATATATATAGTAGTGTCAAAAAATGTCATCGGGGATATTTTTACACTTGTTTGGGCCCTCCTTGTGAATTTGAGCCTAATGTTGCCTTGACTTAGTGTTGTAATGTGGTTGATACATTCACACTAGGTCTTGGACCCTTGCAAACTAATGGATTTTAATGGTACCTTGCTAAAGTGTTGTAACTCATTTTCACACTTTTTGAGGGTTTTATCAAGTAACTAAACCTAATAAACCTATTTTTAATCAAAATAAACCTTAATACTACCTTATTTGGAGTGTTGTAAAGTGTTGTAACACACTTTCACATTATTCTAAGCTTTTCATTAATAATTGAGATTTCTTATGCTTTAATTGGCCCTATTTTGCATCCACAAGCCTCAATTATTGCATCTTTTTTAGGATAATCCTAACACCAATCATTATCCAATCATAATTCAGGTGTTTATGTCTTGTGTGGCCCAAATTTAGTGATCTAGGAATCATTCGCCACCTTGGGAAAATGGGTGCCACCTAGATCTTTTGGCCCCAAACTAGTTTTCACACATTTTTAAGCACTTTTGGTTTTTGGTCCTATATATTATGCATGATGGGACTCATTCACCACCTTGGGAAAATGAGTCCCGTGTGGCCCAAAATCAAATTTATTTCAAATTTCTGGTAGGATTTTATTCTCCTAGATCTGATGTCAGCTTGTAGTGTTGAAATTTCAAGAATTATTGCATAATTGAGTATAAATACAAGGTTCCTTCACTCATATTCAAACCTATCATTCAGGAGATTTCACACCTAGCATTCAAGAGATTTCACAAGAGCATTCAAGAATTCACAAGAGAATTCAAGATCATTCAAGGGAAGATTATCAAACATTTTAGAGCATTCTTCAAGCATCAATCACCATGTCAAAGATTTCATCCATCATGTTTGGTATTGTGCTAACAATTGTGATGTAGGGTTTTATGATTCAAGCAAGTGTTTCATTCAAGATCAACATCAATCAAGAAAGAGTCAAGAACCACATCCATTGTAGCCATCTCAAGCATATTTGCAACACCTTATTGCTAGGGTTTGGTGAGTTGCAACATTGTCTTTTGTTCATTCATCATTCTCTATTCATATTTTATTTCATTTGAAGGATTGATTTACAAATGGGGTTTGACCAAGGAAATCCCCTATCCACTAACCAAAAACCATTTCCCCCTCTCCTTTATGCATGATTTGTAGGTTTAGGTTGCATATTTGATAAGGAGCAAGATTGGAGAAAAGTTGCAAATCATTCAAAGTTGTCAAAGTTGTCATCAAGACTTGGAGAACATTGGAGATCACCTATAGGTTGCAAATTGGAGATTCGTATATGGAAAAAAATTAGGAAGGATAGAGCAGAAAAATAACAGTGAAATCATCTTTTGAAGTTGTAGAAAAGCCCAACTAGATTGATTCGCCACTTCTTGCGAATGAGTCCTAGTTCCAGCTAGTCTTCAGGATTTTACAGATTCAGATACTCTTTTGTCTGAAACTTGTTCCTACATAGTTTTCCAAAAACTTGATTGATTCAATCAACTTGGAAAATGAGTCCCAATTAACAGTAAAAATAGATTTTACAATATTCTAGACCTCCATTCTATCTTCTCGGGATTCCTAGGTGCACACATTTTGTTTTATAGTTTTATGTGTCATTTCATTCACTCTTCTAGGTCTTTAGTGCTAATTTACATTCAATGAGGGTTTTGCATGACATATTTCATTTCATTATCTTTTCCAAGTTTAGACTTGGTGGTGAACCCCTCATTAGATCATATTTAGCCCCTAGGACAACCCTCTTGCAAGATCTCTTTCCCTTTTGCATTGAGATTTGAAAAGTTTGTTCTTGAGTGAAAGTGAAAATTTCCCTTCTAGGTCCAAAACCCCTAAAGGTGGGATATACTCCAATTTTTCACCTTTCATATATATATATATTTATATATATGTATGAAGGGTGGAAAATTGGAGTATATATATATATATATATAGAGAGAGAGAGAGAGAGAGAGAGCTATCCTTTTCGAGACACTTATTTTTTTAACCAATTTCTCATATAAGTGTAATAGATGCCTTGAGAAGGATATCTGTCAATGTATTTTATATATATTACTAAATATCTATATGCTAGTATTAAATTTTCTTGAATAATAATTATAATTTATCATTGATTTACATAATGATAAAAATATAATTTATACTTTAAAATTAGAAGTAATAAATATTAAACACATATTTACAAGGTTTATTGCTATGTCCTTATAAGGAACAAAATTCAATTGCATTAATTTATCATCATCAAATATCAAGGAAATATTATTCACATTTAAAAAGGAGCTTTCTAGGAACACTTACATTTGACTACCTAAAATGAGCTTAGATTTGCATAATCATCATAGAAGCATTTATATAGCTAATCTTTATTTATTTATTTATATTATTGGCATGATCATAAAGCTAATCATTTTAAGGGGGTTGAACTATGAAAATATGTTCCTAAGTGATATGGAATCCTTCAAAGGTTTTTTAAATACTAATAGTACAAATAGTAGAGTAGATAGAGGAAAAATAAATGAACCAAGAAGAAAAATTACAAACTTTTCAAGATTACATTAGTGTAGTAGAAGAAAAAATTTGTAGGTAAAATATCAAAATAAAATAAGATCTAAAGTTTACCTAAAGTTGAAACATAAATCCAATACATCTAATAATGGTTGACCAATCTCAACCCTAACACCTTTTGATTTTCATACTTACAACACCACAGATTTATATACACCTCCTAATCATATGAAGGATTCACCATGTGATGCAAGTACATTTAATGACATTGTTGCACATTATGATGATATTCCTTTTACATGTAAAACAATGAGTTTTTAGAGTCATGCTCTTTTGATATACTATCTTCTTCTCTATAGGGCTTTGAGTTATGTAATCCTTTCTGCTTCAATATTTAAAGGTATGTCCTTGTAAACAACGAGTAGTCAAATGCGTGATCTCTTAAACTTTTAGCTGAATTTCAATATTTTAATAAAATCCTTTTTTTCCATGGTCCTGGCAAAATACCCTGTATTTACCTCGATGTACAGTTGGCAAGAGTTTATCAGAATTATGCTTGATACGATGGTAAACGAATATATATTTATTCATGCATTATAATCTTTGAACTAAATCAAAGAAATATTCAGAGCTTTGTATCTCGTTAAAATTAATCTCAGGTCAAGATGACCGTCCCAAGGTTATCTTTAGAATGTGAAACTATAAACATCGTTATCACTGTTGCCTTCGCCGCCACAACTCTGCTTTTATAGAGAAGGCGCAACCTTCTTTAGAGGCTCAGTGTGTATAATGTGAAACAACATAGATGCACTTATGTTGAACGACCCAATTTTAGGTCATAAAACCATTTAAGTTTGTTGTGTCTAGCGCACCAAGCCTGCTTTTATAAAGCAACCTTGTTCTCAGGTTCAACAAATTTTTATTACAGGACAAGATTTCTCATCGATATGAGAAGTAGAAGGAAGCTAAAGTCCTCAAATCTGTGAAGGTGCCTAGAAAAACTGTAAAGTTAAAGAGTGGGAAACAATTTCTAAATTTGACTGTATAAGTGTTCTTACATTAAAAGACAGAAGCTTCAATCTAACTCGCTTTTATAAAGCAACTTTATTTACCTGTTCAAACACACGTTTTCTCTTAATTCCATAAACAATTTCATTACAGGACAATTTTTCTTGAGAAACAAACTGAAGTCATGATATTTGTGAGAATTCCTTGGTGTGAAAGCCGTGGCAAGAAACACTGTAAAGCTAAAATTTCGGGAAACACATGTAACGTGTGGACATTGACCGCCACTTTCGCTCTTCTTTATTATTTAGTGGATTTTTAGAGATTATTTTAAATTTATTTATAAAAAATATTTTAATTATTAACCATTTTTTTCATAACTAGTATTATCTGTTTTTTTATAAATTATGTAATATAGTCGACAGATATATCATTATGAGATGTCTAGATTATTTTATTCTAATTGAAACTTAAACTAGCATACATATATTAAATATTAATATATATAAAATACATTGAGAGTTATCTTTTCTATCAAATAATATATGAGCAAAATAAAACAGGTTGAAAGACTCAATAGCACATTGGAGGTTAAACTCAAAGATGCTTAGTTGTCTTATGAGTTCCCCATGAAATTTGAATTGACTGAATTTAATTATAATTTGATTTTCAATACATATGTCTAATTTCTTCAAATATTAAATTTATGTATTTTCTTCACAAAGATAGAAGATAAGGTAACGAAACCCTAGTTTTGATTCTACAACAATCCATATATGTCATAAACAATTGACCCAATGAAGAGTGAACATTAAGAGTAGATGGTTGAGAAAATACCTAGCAAATAATATTGTTGATAGTATTAATTCTTGCTATAATGCCTGATTTCTTGAATCTTTGTTTTGTTTAACTACAACAATAGATTATAACAATGCAATTGGTTTCAAGAGGACTAAAGCCAAATTTGTGACAGCTAAACTCAAGTGAATCCAAAAAGTGTAAATCCAAACTTGTGAGAAATCCAACTCCAGAGAATAAAGCCAAACCTGCAACCACGAAGTTTTGAAATGATTATGATTCAATAGCCTCTTTTAATAGAGGTCTTCATGAATTCAAAGATTAGAACATCTAAAGAAAGTTGTGAATAAAACATATTTAAAATTGCTTTAAAAGCAAAGCAAAAAAAACTAAAAAACTATTTAAAAAAATAAAAATAAAATAAATACACTATTGAAAAATAAACAAAAAAATTTACAAATCAATACATTGAAATTTCTTAGAATTATAAAAAATATGTGTTACTACTATAAATAAATTTTCACTCTAAAAACTTAAAAATTTATTACATGACACTAACTATCTAGTTTTAATTTATTTTAATAGAGTAAAACAAAGCCAAAAAACTAAAAACTATTGATTTTTTTTTTTAATAAAAACCACTATTGAAAAATTAAAAAATACTTATAAATAAATACACTGAAATTTGTTATAATTATAAAACATATAAAAAATTATTAAATGACACTAAGTATTTAGTTTTAATTTTTTTTTTTTAATTAAATTGATTTTAAAATCTAAAAAAACAACATTATGCCTCATAACCCTCAGCATAATTATTTTTCTTTTACTTTAAATCTCAATGTAATTATTTTTATTTTACTTTAATTTATCTTTTTAACATTCAAAATAAAAATAATGTATAAATATTTATTATATATATAAAAAAATCTTTATAATTATATGCTTGAAAAAACGTCTACATACAATGAATGTAGTTATGCTAGTCGCATGTCATTTGAATGTCAAATTCAAACTAAAGAGTTTTTCCTTACATTGAATTTTGCTTTTTGATGGATGCCATTGTAATATGCCTCTCAGCATAATAAACCTAATTTAAGCCATATCCAATTGAAACCTAATTCAAATCTAATTGTAATTGAATACTTAGCTTAACCTAATGCATGATTGAACCTTATCCCTAACCCAACTCAAATTGAATGATAAATTTTTGTTGAAGAATTTAAAAAAAATAATCACATAAAATTATTAAAAATGCTTTATGAATCTTGAAGAATTTATGATTTTTTGCTTAGAATATAGCTGAAATTCATTTAAGTTTGTAATTCTAATTAAATTATTTTGTGTACCAAATAAAAGACACTCAAAATTTCTTAATAGGAGAACTATATATCAAATTCAACCCAAGCTTGAAACATCAACAATTCGTATTTAAGCATAAAATTAATTGCAAGTTTATATGCTTTGAAGTTTTGATGATTAATCTGAAAATGAGCCATTTCAACTGTAAATTTTCTCACATAGAAGTTGGAATTCAGATATTGGATAAAAAAATGAAAAAAAAGCTAGATTACAAGAAAATGGGATTCAAATAATGATAACAAAGGATATCTTAGTAACTCAAATTTTTGCAACACTTCCCATTGTTGAGAATCATGGTAAACTAGATTCTTTCCTATTTTTCCTTCTTTGGGCTTGTCAACCATAATTTGAGATTTGCAGAGGGTAGGGCTTTGAATTAAATTTAAGCTTCTTCCATTCCATAAATGGATACAATGACAAGAACTTCGATGACCTTTTCCAATATAAGTTGTGATATCACTTATAATGGTAGTGCTCCACTGAATTCGTTGTTTAAACAATAGAGAGTTGTATTTGAAACTAAATTGTGGTCTTGTACATTGCATATACATGTAACTTTTATTGAAGATAGTAAAAAAAAAAAACTAGAATAAAAAAGATAACATCACATTCTTATCTTTTCAAATAAAGTGGATTTCCTTTCATGCACCCATGACCTCATTATGTTTTCCATTGTAGATACCTCTTAGCATATTTATTTATTATTCTTAAATATGAATAACATAAAAAATTATCATTAATCATTTGATTTGATATTTTAAAATTATAATGATGAAATTAGTATATTCAAGTCACTTTTATTTAGTTTTATGTTTTTTTATACAAATTATTTACTTACAATATTTTTTATCAGTGAGATTGGTATTAGGGAGTTGTACCCCATAAATTAAATAATAAAATAAGGATTACAAAGATCCAAATATCAACTGATGAGAAGTGTCAAAAAATACTACAAAGCATGATGTTCAGACCCATAAATAGGTGTGCACAATACTAAATATAGGGATCCAAAGGATCATAAAAAATATCACAAAATATCTATTTTTCAACGTCTATTTTGGTGTGGGAGTGAAGATCCATATCAAGGTTTTCCAAATCCTTCTTTTTCTCCTTTGCACAACTTTCCAATTTTCATTGACAACCCCAACCTTCAAATCCACATCATTAGTTGCTAAGGTATATGTATTTTCATCCAAAAGAGATGTAACTTCATAATCCTCAATATGTGCAATCACCTCTTCTTTAAGCTTAGAATCCTTCCAGTCTAGAGCATTGATGCATCCACCCCCAAAGGGAGGAAATTCATCACTAGCTATAGGTAGAGATTGAAAACCAAAATTTAAAATAGTTTGACTTCCATTCTTGGGAGATGGCATGCTTTAAATTGGTTCCTTTTGAACTTCTTCTTGATATTCATCCTAGTTATGAGTAAATTCATCTTTTTTCATAGAATAATTGTTTAGGGATACATCTTTCCACCAAGTGGCTTGGCTATTAATTTTGTGTTTGGAACAATGTGTAGAAATATGGCCAATGCTAAAACACCTACGAAAATGAAGAGGAAAACCTTCATAATCTAGTAATTGATTACAACAATGATTTGTAGTTTTGAGGGTAATATCAGCTAGTAGAAATTTGGAAGTATCAAGCTCAACTAAAATGCGAGTATAAGTGGTATGTAAGTAGTTATAGGAGCCTTCGTTGACATCGATTTTTTCCCAACTAGTTACCAATTGCTTCAAAATAAGAATCAAACCAAAATTGGAGTAGAAGATTGGGGAATCTAACCCATATATGTGTAATAGTAAAATATTCATAGGTTGGGTTGAAATTTGGATGATATGGCTTGATCATGAGCATATGTCAGTCATAGATCCATAAGTAATCATAGAGAATAGTGTTGTAATCCAAAATACTATAAAAAAATACCACCAAACACCATGAGCACAATGGTAAATTTGAATAAATTTTTTTTAAATGGGAAGCCAAATGTTGATAATCCATTTGTGAAGATTAGAAAAGCATGGCTAAAAACCTTTGAGTCTACTAATAAAACCCTTCCCAACAAAAAAAAGTTTCAATTTGATTCACTTCCCTATTGACATCATCACCTAGACCTACAATAGGGGATTATATGGCATAGAGAAGTGGTTTAATGGCCTAGGAAAAACTAGACACTAGAGTAACAACAAACGTATATCCCACCTGAGATGAAATCACCACCACCTTGAAGACTTTCTATTTACAAATTTTATTCCCTTTTGTGAGCCCTAAATCCCCAATCTTTGTTGTGTCCTCCAATGTCCATAAAAGATCAAACCCTATCTTTTTGTGAAACCTTGCAATAGAGGCATGATCAGAGTTGGTTATAATTTAATATTTTATTATAATATTAGTAATAGTATTTAAAGGTGTTACTGAATGGTTTATAGACACAAATATTTATAGTTTAATGGTTTAGCACTGTACATGTTTTTTTGGTAGTCAATCCTATAATATTCTTTCTCTCTCTCCTTTTGGAAAAAAGGTAAAATTATATTGAGGAAAGAGAATTCACATTCATTTACAAAATGATAATTTCTATACATCCATAACTATTAATAAATCTAAGATAAAAGGATAAAAGGAAGCTTAAAAAGATACCACCAACCCTATAGAACAAAGTATTCCATGATTTAAAACATTGAATCAAACTCCCAATAAGAGTCAAAATGAAGAAATTACACTCAATCATGATGAAGTAATTGGAGATGCATCTTAAATTTTTCTAAGGGTAAAGACCCCAATCCATGTCATTCCACTTATCAAGATTGTCAAGATCCCATTTAGCCAAATAGTTAACCACTATAAACCATTGAACCCTAGAGATATGAAAAAATAAATAAATTTTCAAACTTAGGAACTAGACACAAAATATTCTCAACAATAGAAGCCAATTACCAATAAATATTATTAGAAGTCCCTTTATTCAAAAGATTAGTCAAGATCGTAAATTCCATCTAAAAAATATTTTTTTCCCAACCCAACTAGCAAGATTTAGTCACTACAATAAGAATAACATGGGTCACTACTTGGCTATTAGTGTAAAATCCCATAGAAATTATAGAAAAGGAGAAATGAGACAAACCTTGATTATCTCAATCCACTCCACCAATTCCCACAACCCCTACGTTACCTCTATAAGATCCATCAAATTAATTTTCTAAACTGAAAAAATTATCTTTTAGCAAACTTGAATAAGAAGGCTCTAATGATCTTGAAAAATCTTATGATTTCTCTGAAGTCAAAATTTTCATTGAATAAAAATAGGACCAAGATCTTGAGAAAAAATAAAGAAAATACCTATTTAGGTGGACGCTCCATACTAACCTAAAATTTAATTAATGAAGAAGTATGAATTTGAACATAAGGGAAATAGGGTTGCACCTTTTAGGAGATGGAACTAGGAGGTTTTAGGACCTATTTCACTCTTAGTTCATTAGGAAACCAAGATCCCTCAACGAAGTGAATCAATTGAGGGAAGGACACAAGGGGTTTTGCTTAGGTGTGATTAAAAAGGGGTTCACCACTAAGAAAATTCTTAGAAAGAAGGAAATGAAAGTAATATGTAAATCTAGCTATATGACCTAGGAAATGAACTGAAAATTAGAATAACAAACTAAGGATAAATAGAGAAGCACATGGAAGATGTAGATGACTATGCAAGTCTTGAAAATTTTGAAAATTGTTAATTTTGATGTGCATTAGGTCTCATACACCAAAGTGAGCGATTTAGTTCCAATTAGGGTTTTTGTGTTGAATTTGGAATCTGCCATTGACAAACCAGGATCTATAGAAAAATACTGAAAAATAGGCATACTGGAACTCATACGCCCAAGGTGGTGATTTAGTCCTAGTATTAGGGTTTGAATGAAACATTTGTAGCCTTGATTGATATTTTGTAGCTTTCATTTTTTCCAATCTTCAAGTTCGCAAAGTTTGATTTCTGATCTATAGGTGAGTTTCTGTGAAGATGACAACTTCTTGACAAATTTCTTCAACCTTGCAACTTTGTCTTCAAGGGATCTTCAAGCTCTAAAAAATCTAGATCTAAAATCACACATGAAGAGAGAAAAATTTTGTTTTGTTAGTGGATAGGGGTTTGCCTTGGTCAAACCCTGTTTTGGTAACAAACCTTGAAATGAAATAGAAAAGCATGAAGGAATGATGAATGAAAAATTCAATGTTGCAACTCACCAAATCCTTGAAATGAAGGTTTTAGACTTGTGTGAAATGGCTTCAATGGATGTGGATCTTATCTCTTGATCTTGATATGATATAATGTCTTTGAATGCTTGCTTGAATCATGAAAACTTACATCACAAATGTTAGCTCAAAAACACACATAATGCATGATGACTTTGACATGATGCTTGAGTCTTAAATTGATGCTTCAAATGCTTGATAATTGCCTCTTGAATTCTCTTGAATGCTCTTGATCATAAAATTTTCTATAGGAGTGCTTCATAAGATTGCTTAGGTGAAATTATGTGAAATAACCTTGCTTTTACACTTTTTTATGCCATTTTTTTTCAAATTACAACACTACAAGCCAACATCAAATCTAGGAGAATAAAATCCCACCAAGAATTGAATTCAAAATAGGTCCAAGCTAAAGTGGGACTCATATGCCAGTTGGGGTGTATGAGTCCCAATAACCTAAGCTTGCGACATAAATTTCAAGAAATGTTTCTATGAAATATTTAGGATCAGGCCCCGAAACCTACATGGGACCCATATTCCCAAGGTTGTGTATGAGTCCCAGATCACTATATCTCAAACACATAACCCAAAAACATGAATTATAATTGGTCATTTAATAAATGTCAAGATTATCCTCAGAAAGATGCATTAAATAAGGCTTGTGGATACAAAATAAGACCAAATAAGGCATAAAGAAGGCCAATTTTAATAGGGAGTGCCCAAAAAAATATGAAAATGTAAAGGGATACATTTTTATACACTACAAAATTATAGGATTATTCCATATTCCCCACCACAAGCTTCAATTTTTTTAGGAAAAAGTACATTGAAAGAAATATGTGTAGAGAGTTTTTCTCACTACTATCACACACAGAAAATTTGAAGAGACCAATAAAGTGAGGCATTTATCTTGAATTAAAATTGAAATAAAAATATTGTAATTTAGTCAACTAAATTTGTTCTAAATTTTTCTCCACTAGGGAAAATCTATATTCATAATTTTCATTTGCTCAATATATTGTTAGCTAAGGGCTATTGAGTAAGTTAATTTTGAATGATTACCCCAAGAAAACACATTAGACTTCTCTAGATAACTACAAGGAATGCCAACACGAATGGAAGCAAGAGTAGTTGGATATGTAGAAGATCCATTGATAGGCCTAATAATGGGATCCTTTAATTGATATATTTAGGCTCTTCCCAATTGGGTAAAAGTCTTATAATCCTCTACTTTAGACCACCCTAATGTTCTTATGTAGATTTAGGTACAAGCTAGCAATGTTGCACTTAAGGTGGTCCATTCGTAGGTGCTTTTGAACCACTAGGGTAATCCTCCTTACAATATTTTTAAATTTACACCTCCATCCTCTTCTCCTTCTTAATGATAGTAGTGAGGTTTCAACCAACCAACCAAAAGATATTGTGGCTTTATTGTGTCATGTCTCTCAATCCATGAGTAATAGAGAAACTATCACATGTGGTTGGTACCAACCCTCATGAAAACTTTCCCCTTACTCTCAAGGATGTGATTCTACTATTTTGCTACAATCTAGTAAATATTCATTGGTTGAATCTATTAGCTTATCTGATTTGTGCTAAATAACCTTTGGAGGACACTCTTGAGGAAGATTATGTGTTCATTTACTAGGAGCCAATTGATGATATTCTTGCAATGCTAATGATTGAGGGAAACTTGATGATAAAGAACTCCATTGTGTTGGTCTTATATTAACTAATTAGTTTATTCATGTTATGTTTGAGATTGGTCCTTTGAACATATATATTTATCTTGGACATGGTCTTATTTAGAATTTCAAGCTATACCTTTTACCACCTACATTTTAGCCAATCTAAAAAGTTAAATAGATTTATTTATCACAAATAAAAGTCAATAAAAATAGATAAAGATTATGACTATTATTCTAAGAAAAAAATATAAAGTTAAAAATATTAAAGATAAAAATTAAATAGTGTGTGTTTGAACCTATAAAGAAGATTGCTTTATAAAAGTAAAGTTGGTGAGGTGAGGCATAGGTAAAGATTACTCACTATTTAATCTTTAATTATAATAAAATTTCAAAATAAAGGTGTGAAGTAAAACCGTGAAATTAAAAGAATAATGATAGGAAAGGTTGTCAAAAAAAAAAAATCTATATAATCAATGGGTGATGACATTATGGCTATATTTACAATTATGTATTATTTACTTAATTTAAATATAATTTTAGAATTTTAAATATGGAAGTTATTATTAAATAGTTTAATAATATAAAATAATTTTTAAATATAAATAATTTTTTTATTTAGAGAGGTAAATGTTTTTGATTTGGAGCTATGAATTGATGAGGTTACAAATGGGGGACCTCATCCCCAATATAAATTCTCAATAGTTACATCTCAAAGGGGTTTTGAACCTTGATGACAAGAATAGAAACACAACGCCTTAACCATCACACCATGCCACTATTGACAAAAACCTTGTAAACAAGTTATTTTTATTTTAATAATTTTAAAAATATATAAATTATTTATTTATAGTTAAAAACCATTTTAACATGGATTAATTTCAATAATTGAAACATTTTATTTTAATTGAAATAAATAAATTATTATTTATTTTGTAAGTGTTTAAATTATAATGTGTTTTGAGATGGTGAAAGTGGCCTCATTATAAAAAGTTGAGATGTTGATCATCATGTACAAGTTATTGATCATAGACAATTTTTTATGTTTAAAAATAATTTCATTGATATCTTGATATAAATATCATAATTTGACAAATGAAAATACCTCTTATTTGTCATTGGGTGATTTGAAAGGGGGCTATATAGTGAATGGTACATAAAGGAGAATACTTGTTGAAGTTTTTTGCAAATAGGATGACAAAGTAAGAAGATTTGATCTTGAGGGAACTTTTTGGCTAAGGATGTTTTAATTTGAGTAGTACTAGGATGGATGACCTCTTAGGAAGTCCTTATGTTTTACCACTATAAGCATCACCTAGATGTAATAGGTGCTGACAAGATCATTCATTCTCATGAGATATGGATTCATGTGAACCATTACTCATTAATGATAGGTCAATGAGTTTGACTCAACGCTACACACTTAATTTCTACTATAAATATCATTATTTGGCATGCCTACTTTTCAAGGGGTGAGCTAAAGGGGCTCTATAATGAATGGGTCATAAGTAACAACACTTTTTGAAGGTTTTTATAAATGGAGTAACAAACTAAGAGGATATGATATTGAGGGAAACCCCATGGTTAAGCATGCTTGAGTTAGAGTAGTACTAAGATTTGTGATGTCTTGGGAAGTCTTAATGTTTTAACCTTGTTAGAATCACCTAATGCAATAAGATTCATTTCCACGAGAGATGGGTTTTTATGAGCCACAATTTATGAAATATGGATCAATGAGTTTGATTTAAAAACTATGTAGTGAATCCCGATATAAATATCATAAATTGAGATATTATAAAAATGTCTCCTACCTATGAATGGATAAGCTAAAGAGGCTATGTAATGAATGCTTCATAAGATACAACATTTATTGAAGGTTTTACAAATTGGGTCACAAGTTAAGTGGGTTTGATCTTGGGAAAAACTAGACATGGTTAAGTGTGCTTAGTTCAAAGTAATATTAGGATGGGTAACTTGTTGGCAATTCTTTATGCTTCACCCTTATAAGCATCACCTATATGTAAGGAGTGTTAAGTGGACTATTCATTCTTATAAGATATGGTTTCATGTGAACCAATACTCATAAAATATGAGTTGAAGAATTTGATTAAAAAAATATGCAATTAAATTCTAATATAAATATCACAATATTGATGTCTTTATAAATAAAAGATATAAATTCAAATCCCTAACTTTTAGCACTTAAAAAATAATAATAAAAAATAAATGTAAGTAATTTAAACAAAACCTAAATAATTGAATTTGAAGTGCATGTGCATTAAACAAAATTTATTGACCATGTCAAATCTCAAAAATTGAAATTGAAATTAATCTTATTTTTATTATTTTTCTTAAGAATACAAATTTTAAATTTAAATGATTCTCACTTAAGACATTGTCTATTTGATATATGCATTAACTACTTGAAATTCAAAACATAATATGATTTTGGATTTTAATCAATTAATAAATATAATCAATTGTACATAACTACTAGACAAATGTTCTGAATTGACTATAAATATATGACAAAAATTTCAAATATATATTTATTAAAATAATATATATTTTTTCTAATAGTAAAATTTCAAAATCATATTATATGCTAAATTCCAATTAATCAATAAATACAATAAATAATACTTTAAAAATTTTACATTCAAAATAGTCTTATGAAAATTGACGTTGATAGTTGTAGAGATTGGATTATCTTTATGAATTTTCATCTTCTACACTCAAAAAAGCCTTATGAAAATTGAGGCTAGCAGTTGTAGAGATTGAATTGTTTTTATGAATTTTCATTTTTCACACTCACAAAATTCTTCAGAAAATTGAGGCCCATAGTTGCAGAGATTGAATTGTCTTTATGAATTTTCAATTTCCACACTCAAAAAAGTCTTATGAAAATTGAGGTCCACAGTTATAGAGATTGAGTTGTCTTTATGAATTTTCATTTTTCTCACTCAAAAAAGTTTTTAAGGTCTGCAGTTGCAAGTTCCAATTGTCTTTATGAATTTTCATTTTCCACATTGAAAAATGTCTAAGGAAAATTGAGGCCTACAGTTGCAAAGTTTGATTTGTCTTTATGAATTTCATTTTTCACACTCAAAAAAGTCTTACGAAAATTGAGGCCCACAATTGCAGCTCAATTGAATTGTCTGAACATGAATTTTCAATTTCCACAATCAAAGAAGTCCTACGAAAATTGAGGCCCACAGTTATAGAGATTGAATTGTCTTTATAAATTTTCATTTTCCACACTCAAAAAAGTCTAAAGAAAATTGAGACTTGTAGTTGTAGAATTCAAATTGTCTTTACAAATTTTCATTTTACACACTACAAAAAAATCTTTAAAAAATTGAACTCCACAATTATAAAGATTGAATTGTCTTTATAAATTTAAATTTTCCACAATTAAAAAAATCTCATCAAAATTGAAGCCCACAATTACAAAAATTAAATGATCTTTATGAATTTTTATTTTCCACACTGAAAATTGAGACCCGTAATTAGCGATTGTATTGACTTTATGAATTTTCAATCAATCCCTGCAACTGCGGTCCTAAATTTTTGTCAGACTTTGTCCTGCCTATATGAATTTTTGTTAGACTTTTGAGTGGCGGAAGTTTCAACAGTGTTGAATAAATGGGCATTCAAAATTTTTAGCATGATATTCTCGTCGTAGGAAAATGGCAGCTTGACACGAATTTTTTTTATATGAACATGTCTACAATTTTGGGTCGCCATATGCGATGAATTGCTTTTGAATTAAAAAGTATCTGGATTTAATTGTTTTTATTTACCTGTTAGTATACTTATGGAATTGGTAATGTTAATATGGTCAGAATTTCTCCGCTGTTTAAGAAAAATCATGTAACTGCAATTTTTTTCTATCTTATTGGGCTTCAGCTCTTGCCGCCTAATTATCTCGGTTCTTATTTATCTCTTTGAATTTGTCACCTTTCATAAATTTCAATATATAATTTTCTCATGTATGATTTTCTAACGAGTAATTAGATTTACAGATTCAACGAGCTTTTTATAATCTATTTTTTTTATGGTAAAATTTTGTTATAGATAAATAAATCTTATAAGACCAAATTTTTAATTACATAAAAAATATACAAAATAAATGTTATTTAATAAATATATTTTTATAAAATAAAAATAGGTGAAATTTACAAAATAATTAAATATAAATTATAATTAAATTTAATGTATCAAGTTGAAATTATTTCTTATTTGAAATTTATCAAAACTAAATTATATGATCATTTATAAGTTTTTGGATTTAGTGTCATAGCTAATTTTAATATAAATGTATTTTAGAAGATGTTGGAATTCAAATATACTTCTTGATAGAATTTGAACATTTCCATCATGAAAGGGCAAGTCATAAGTAGTTTCCAAGTTTGAATACTAGCACATCCAATATTTTTATTATTGTAATAATTCATTGTAGAAACAAATATAAACCTTACCACGTATTAGAAAAATAATTAAAACTAAAATCTATGTAAAAATACCTAAAATGACTCAAATAACTCTTGCACGTGATGGTGTACATACACTCCAAGGTCTTACAAATGAATATACACTTTTCCTTTAGTAATTTGATCTCCTTTAGCAAACAATAGCTCATTCAACATTTTTAAAAAAATGCTCTTCAAAAGGGATGAAGTATAATCTTACTACTAACTATTTGACCATTGAAGAGTGTGATGTTTAAGTAGAGTGTTAAGAGATGCAACGCCTTGTGTACAAAACCTCTTTACATAGTCTATTATATTTGTATTGTGTTTGATACAATAACATGAAATGACTAACACAAATAAATATCACAAATAATAGTATTTTAATCTCAAGGTCATAAATTGATGACAAAAATTAAAACAATATCATTCAATATTTTTTAAGAATATTAAATTTGAGAATAGAATTAGTACAAAATCAAAGAATATTAAAGCCAAGAATGAAATTAATATAACATTAGCCAAATTATCGACAAATATTTCCACAATCAATCAATTTTTAGGTTGGACATAAATATAAAAAATTTAAAGAAAAGTACATCACTCTTTTGGCATTTCACAACAAAGGAAGGGTTGTGTGGTTATCTCATCATTTATGTGATCATATTAGATAAGGAGTGCTAGTGTAACCAAGGAGATGTGTTCACTCATAATAATTAAATTCATCATGAAAGCTTCATCAAAACTTTGCTCAATAAATCTAGACTAAAAATATCTCTATTGAGCATTGTCCCTACATAGTAACACATACATTTCACCTTCAAAAATCCTTTAATCAACATATTTAAAAAACCATTCTTGCAAAGACAATGAAGAAAGAAAGAAAAAACATGAAGCAACTCTTTATTTTGGTAAAATCAAAGACTAAACGTCATTGGAAAGAGGATTTTTTAATCATTCAACTTATCTCCAAGATAGCCTACTTATCTCTCATGTAGACTAGGAAGCTACAAATGAAGGCATGCAACCATAAAATCAATTAAATAATAGAAGTATGTGATTTTTTTTAGAAATGTTGTGTACACCTTGTGAAGTGTGAGAAGAATAATGTAGAATGTTACATGGAGAATATTGCAATAGGCCCTTTTACAATAGATGATACATCTTCATTTTGAAAGAAAGAAACTTTGAGGTGTTAAATTATCACTCTAGTGGAATGTAGAATTGAATCAAGATGAATGGTTTTGTAAGTTTCTAACATGTTTCAATGTTGATTTTAAACTATAATTGTGTCATACAAGATTCAAGAATAGTGGCTAGTGAAGTGTGTGGCCTAAACCAATATGAATTAGGATGTGTCAATAAAATAACATGATGTAGTTGAGAGAGAAAGAGTAACTAGAATCGGAGATGATGCAACACAATGTGAGTTTTCATCAAAGGGAAGACAAATTGCCTCAAGAGTGTTATCAATATCTAAAAGGTGATTGTCCATAAACATATGTGAAATGTATGGTAAGTAGATTTCCCAATGAATTGGATACTCTATACATGTATAACCCTACTATAGAGAATCACTCTAGAATCTTTCGAAAAAAATACTACATTTTGATGTAGCAATAAGAGGAGGATGTAGATTTTTCTTCATTATAAATGGGACATCAATGTATACCAATCAAATAGACCAATCATCCTAGGAGGATATGTCTACACAAAAAGAGGCATAAAATTTCTTAGTACAAGATTTGATCAAGAGAACACTTTCTCTCATTGTCAGCTATAGATTCCCAATGAACACATGTTGGACATCAAAATCAGGCAGAACTAAGAGATCTGAGAAAACATGGATTGGTAGTGGGCAATGAAATTAGGTACCGTCTCATGAGTCTCGTACTTAATATGGACGAGATCGGTAAAAATGATCTTTGGTCTAATGTTTTCCTAGATTTTTTGTAAGAATTGATTAACTAATTGATCAAAGGATAATTTGGAATTGTTAAGAAATGATAAAAAATCACTCCAATGCAACATCCTTCAGGGATCACAAGAATAGGTTGTCTAGCAAAGCATCCTGATAGTGGAAATCACTACACATGATAGTAAATGAGGAGGCACATGGGTCTATAGATTACCCCTACCATTGTACTTATCAAATTTTAGAATTCCTACCCCTTGGGGAATGAGAATGTTTAGAATTGTGACTTGGCTAAGGGATTCTAGCAATAATATGGTTGCAATGTGGATTGGGAAGTACTGTTGGTTAGGTTTTCCAATTATTATCAAGAATTCATCCCATGTTTTGTAACAAAGAATTTAGGAGATTGGATGGCGAAGGTGGTGTAGGTTGACTATTCATAAGAGTGGAGGTTTGAGATGTGGATCTAGGAATAGGAAGCTCAAACCCCAAAGGAATGTGGTTCACATTGACTCCAAGATTAGAGTTGGTGTTATCTATAGAAGTGAAAAAGGTACAAAAGGATTTGTATCTACCAAATACACAAAAAACTTGGACATTGATAGATTTAACTATGTACCAATGATGTCCAATGGGGTATCTTGAGGGTAGTCAAAGACTATCGCATATGAGGGTACATTGGTATCCACTATGTTAGCTATTCTATGAAGCAACTCAAGACCTTTACAGTCTAAGATGAGTAGATTCCTTATACCACAGATGATAGGGGTAGCTTGGGTATACAATTTATCATGATTCAAGAAGTCCTCAAAATATTGAAATCTCCCCTCTAGATTGGACATACTTGAAGGGTCCACCTAAAGAGTAGTCTTATGATCTAGAAGTGAGGATTCAGATGGAGTACTCAATTCAGAACCAATTTAAAAAAATTTAGGCACATTAATTGAAACATAATTGGGAGTATAGCTAGGTAACAATCTTGTAGTGAACTGCTCAAAATTAGGACCCTAGTAGGTAGGACTAAACTATAATCTTTAATCCATATCCAAGTGTGAAACACTTCTTCTAACTATGTGCTCAAAATTTCTAGACTAGGTTATGAAACTCATAAAAGTGTCACCACACTCGATCCAACAGATGTCCAAACAAGAGAGAATAATTTTTCAACAAAATATTAAGGTAAGGATAGCTTCACATCAGGTTCACTAAAATATAGAGGAGGAAATTTGACACCTCAAAATGACATGATCTCAAAAGTAAAATGTTCCTCAGATACCTCAAGGATCAAAGTTCAGGTGACATGATGAGAAGACAAAGGAGTTTTCTTATATTTTATATAATGTGAGAAAAGTGATCCTAGAGTTTTACTAGGATTGGCAACCTTTCAATACAAAACATTAGAATTCAAATTGACAATGGAATTAGATTGACTTGCAATCTTGAAGGTGAGCCATTCAACCTTAGGTCTGAATTATTTGGGGGTTTGAGATGGATTTGAAATGAAAATATAATTATGTAGCTAAATAACTATAAAAATGCTCTTTTTTTATGCAAATATAGAAAAACTAGAAACTAAAAGTCAAATTCTAAGACCAGATGTAGGAAGGGCAGAGTTTTGTGCACCTATAATACAAAGTTGAGCCAAAAAATGTAGAACTAAGTTTCCTAGGGTGACTATGTCCTAGTAACTGAAATTGGGATCTGATTTCACAATCCTTTAGGCTAGATCAAAGCCTTTATTTTTTTCAAGTTTCACTATTGAAGATCTTCATCAGATGTTGAGATAATTAAGTTTCCATTTATTGTCAAGTTTTAAGGTTTAAATGCAACAATGAATTTAAATGATCTTCAATCTTCCTCCAATCATCCTCAAATCTAAAACCTGCACATTCAAAGAGAGAGGAAGGATTGTTCCATATAGGGGCTTGCCTTAGTCAAACCTTGTTTTGGTGTTTCCACCTCCACAATGACCATAAAATTGATAAAAGAGAGCTTATCCTTTTGAGTGACCATAGAGGTTAAATGAAAAAAGAATGATGAATCAACAATGGATTACAAATCACCACTTAGATTTGATTTCCTTGTAGGATTGAATTCATGCACATATCTTGAAGGCTTAATTATTTTTTGGCTTGATTTTCTTGAAATGCCTACAAAGGTTAGTACAAATAAAATGATAGCATACACATGAACAAACTCACATAAAACTTGACATGATGCTTTAATATTGAATTGTTGTAATAAATTTTCTCTTTGACTTGATAATTCTCTTGATTCCCAATTCTTGCTAGATGTATTTCAAATGATGCAATGAATAGGTATTTATAGACATTTAACCTAATTTCCCAAAAATTAAATCCTAACAGCTGAAATTTTACATTTGAAATTCAAATAAAAAATTTCCAACTCTAAAATATTAAAATTTGGAGGCAAAATAGGGGGACCAAGTTGCCTAGAGCGACTTAGTATTTTCTCTATCTTGTGGGATGTAACACATCAAGATAAAAATATTGAATGTTTTTTTAGTTAAATTTGTAAATGGTTTTTCTTGGTAAATGTGCAAATGGGCCATAGAATGAATAATTTAGGATATTAGATATGGGTAAATGTACAAACTTGTGTTACACTAGTTAAGTTATAAAGGAATCAACCAACATGAAAAAATTTTCTCAACTTCAACCACATAAAAGTGGTATTTATGTTTTGAATTTCAAAATGACGTAAAATAATAAAATGTAGAACTCTTGCCGAAGTTTATTCTTGTAATTTTTTATTTTTTATTTTTAAATTTGATATTTTTTATCAATTAAAAGCAAATTTCGTAATGCTAAAAATTTCAAGAAAAAGTGACGTTTAGCTGACGCCAAGAAACAAATAGGAAAAAATACATTTTCTCCTATTTTTTTCCCAAATAGTTGACTTCAATATCTAGGGCATGGAAAGAAAAATAAATAAATTTTGATCTATATTTTTCTAGTTTTCGTCAACTATTGACGTCAACTATTGACGTCAACTATTGATTAATTTCTTTTTTCATTTTCAAAAACAAAAAAAAACCCTTTGAAGAGGATTCTCTCTTCTAGGGCATCATATATTTTCCAATTTGTTTTATGATGATTTACTTTTTTTTATTTGATTTCAACTGAGCCTCTTTTTTACTTTGAACAACCTACTTGCAATATTTTAAAATATTTATATACTAAAACTAATCAAAATATAAAAAATATATATTTTTGGATTCAACACTATGAGCTCTAGAAACAAATGTATTTTTATTTTTCTTTTTTTAAAAAAAAAATTGATTGAAGAAATATTCACCAGTAGTTGGAAATTTCTTCAAATTTGAAAAAATGGTGACTTTGCTGCCAAGTCACATGCCATCTGGGCACATTCAGACAAATAGGATTCGGTTGAACCCCATTCGGCTGAATAGGTTCTGGCCTAAACATATTCAGTTGACTATGGTTCGACCAAAACATAGCTAGCCAAAATTTTGATTTTTTGATTTGATTTGATTTGATTTTTCGTTTTTCATCCAATTTTTATTGAAACATAGAGAACCGAAATCTTGATTTTTTGAATTTGTTTGTTTGTTTGTTTGTTTGTTTGTTTTTTTTTCATCCAATTTTTATTGAAATAATTATTCAAGTCAACTTTTCTTATTTTATATTTTATTTTTTTCCATTTTTCCTCCACTTTTAAATGAAGTAATTATTTCTAACTTTTTAAAAAAATCAACTTTTATTGTTTACTTCCGCTCTTAAATCATTAAGCATATAATATTGAACAATAATAAATGCTAATCATTAGTCATAGGCTATAGTTGAATACTTAAATCTAAGGGAAATCAAGCATCCAAAGCAAAAAAATTGTTAATTTTCTTTATTTTATTTTGTGTTTTCATGCTTATATGTTCATTGCTAGTTTATTTTTTATTTTCATGCTTATATGTGCATTGTGTTTTAATCTGAATATTTTGAGCTAACACTTGGACTAACAAGTGGTGTAGCTATCAACTATTGAAGACTACTATTTAAAATTACTAATGTGTGGCTTTGCAGGATGTTTGGCCAAGACTTTTTATTTTTCCACTAATTTAGGCACTAAAGTTAGATTAGAGGGTAAATGAAATTTTTTCTGTTCCTAGAAGGGTGTAATAGACATGCTCTCCCCTTGCACCTAGTGTGATCTTGGAGGTCATAAATATTTACATCTCTTCATTTTGTTTAGATCAATGTTTTAGGTAAACATAAGGTAACTAGTTTGTGTGTATGCTCTCACCTCGCACTTTGTGTGATCTTGGGGATTAAAAACACCTAGTGTTCCTTTCCTTTTAGGGGGCTTTCCTAGGGATTTCATCACCCTAGGGGACAATCCCAACCACACATACTGGTGGGGTATAGAAATGGGGGAGAACTAAATTTGTACCTCAATCTAGTTGTGTCATTATTGGCAAAGCTCTGATTGCCTAGGGTGATTCCAAGCTAAGGGAAGGGTTGGTTTGAGCTTTTAGTACCTCACCGAAGCTCCCGATCCACGCTTGTGATAGACTAGTGTTCATGATCTGGGCATCGTGCATACCTTATGTATATCGAGGACTCCCTAGAAAAAACATTATAAACCTAGAAAGCCATTGAATATAGGTTAGTGTGGTGCAAGGGATGTAAATCGTATCTTGAAGTTACTCACCATGTACTCCCTTAGGTTTAGATAGAAATCCTTGTGGTGAAATTCGATAGTTTCCAAGGAGAGAAGGAAGGTGAGTTCATGGTGTCCGTTGATGACCCTATGTTACTAGATCTCTAGTTTTCTACCTATGTGAGAAAGGATGGCCCAAAGAACTACCCAAGTATCAAGGAGTATTAACCCAAGCTTGCTTGGGTGGTGAGCCCACATTAATATATAAACCTACTTGTACTTAGGGATTGTAATCAAGTGCTTTAAAAAGTGTATTTTTGTGCAAAACCCATGAAGATAAATTGGCCAAAGGGTTGAGGATTTGGCTATACCCTTTGACAAAATAAAAAACTTCCAAAATCAACAAATGTGTTTTATTTTTTGCTAAAATCTCTTGCCTAAAAGACTCAAGCTGTAAAAATACACCTAAAACAAAGCTTGTTGTACCTCTATCAAATAAATTTGTGCTTCATATTTTGCACCTAGGTTAAAATCTATTGCACCTATGTTTTCCTAAAACTATGCCTCTATCCTAGCAAAAAATCTAAATCTCTAACTTCGACCCCCTAGGGTTCCCTAGTTTAGTCTAACATAATTTGTAACTTTGTTGTCTCCTGATCACCAATTACCCCATCTTCACACCTAAAATACCTATTCCTCACCCTCCCCCACCATCCAATTTTTCCCTTACTATCACCTTATAATCACCTATTATCTTCACACTTTGGGCTTGATATCATTCCCTCTCCCACACATCATTATTTTCTTCATCATTTTCATCCAAAATCAACCTTAAGATCTATCCCAAAATTCAACATTTATCATCACCACTTTGCAAACCAAATTTGTCAGTAGGAAACAATCTAGATCCCTCATCACCCTTCCTGATCTTAGGGCAGGTTAAGAACTTTCCTATCTTAAGTTGCATCTTTAATAATTTAGCTTAAGGAGTGGCTACCTTTTTACTAAATTTTTCAAAATCATCCTTCATCTACCCCTTCTTAGGAATTTGCCTATTCTAAGTAATAAAATCCTAAATCATCCATCTTAAGGGTCTAGATTACACCTTTTGATCATAACCCTTGGTTATTTACCATTAATTGAACAAATCATCCCATGAATCCCAACAAAACATCCTTAATCACATCATCAAAAAATCAATCCTAATGTCATCCTAATCCATAATCTAGTCCAAGGTCCACATATTTAATCACTTACAGAATTCTCTCCTTGCATGCTAATCAATAGATCACAAGCAAATAAATTAATGGATTCCCAAGGATGATCCTTTTTTAATACCACTTTATCTTAACCACCCACCCCTCATGAGGAAATGGTAGATGCTCCTAAAGAGTCTCCTAGACTAAGGGAATTTTCCAATGACCCTTATAATCAACAAATGATGGAGAGAATTATCCTCCTTGACAAAGATCACCTCGTCCTTAGGCTCCTAGCACAAGGGGCTAAAATTCCTTCCACTGCTAAAATCCTACAAGGAACAATGATCCTTAATACCAATATCCCCTTTTCCACTAACATAAATCAACCTAATGTCCCCCCATTAACAAACACAACCTCTTCCATAAACACAATCTCATCCAATGCCAACCCACCACTTTACTCAAGTACCACAACACCTCTCATCATAAATACCAATGTCCTTTCAAGAAACATAATACAACTCCTAAATAACCTACCCCCACTTTCATTAAACCTAAGGGTCACTATTCCACCTAATGCTAGTGTCACTTATGCCTCCACCAACCCAACTATAACCACACAATCTCACCCCACCTCATATATTCACGCAAATTATATCACCACACAAACCACATCCCAACCCCCTAATAACACACTACTTCCCTCACCCCCTAACAATCCAAATCACCTATAACCAACCCTTACCCCCTAATAATTTTGATTAGACCAAGGACTTGCTAACCATTTCCCAAAATGATACACTTTCCTCCTTTGGACACATATAATCAAACAAATGATATGAATAATGCCAAAGAAGAATATAAAGAAGCTATTATAGATCAAGTTAAAGAAGAATATATAAAATCTACCATGGATCAAATCAATATCCTGAATGATCAAGAGGTGACGAGCATGGCGAATGATAAGGAAAAAATATCCTATCAACTAGGATCATCCACTTTTATCAAATTAGGCTTTCTCACCGAGGAGAAGATTCCAAACAACAATTTCCATATACACAATGATGGGTTTGCATCTTGTTTTCACAGTAAAAAAATTCATACCTCCATGATATTAGGGGACACTTTGTCCAATACAAACATGAAAATGTTTGAATACACATTATTTTTGTATGTAGGTGAATTCAAACTTGAGCAATTTGTGATGGGGAATAAAAAGACAAGAACAAGGTTGTATGATCGAAGAAGAGATATTATAAATGTGGATGAAGGAACATCTTCTCAAGAAAAACCCATGGAAATTGTTGATGACCAAGGAGTACAGGTACCGGGACAAATTGAAGGTGGTGATAGACATATTTTCCTTGGTATGGAAAATCTTATGGAGATGGAAGAGGAATCCCTTTTCAATAATATTTCATCTGAAGATATGTTATCTGAAAGCATAGTAAAATTACACTCTAAAAGAATATGGTATCACTTTTTTGAAGAAAAGTCTATATTTGGAAGAGCACAGTTATTTGCAAAGTTATTTAGGAGGAAAGAAATGACCCCTATTTTGGAGTTTTTAGGGGTTGATAATAAGAATTTATGCCATCGGGACCATTAAAGAAAACAATAGTTGACAACTTGCAAGAAGCATTGAATTCTATTGAAAACAAGAGTCAAGTTGTTGATTTAAGTGTTGCACGTAGAGCATTGATGACTGTAATTTCTAGTAAGAAATTATCACATAGAAGGTCCAATTTCAATCAATTTTTGAATTACTAAATATTTTTAGGAGAACTGTTTAAAGATATATCAAAAAGAGAAATAGATTGGATGGAAATATTGAGAATAATTGGGTAAATATTTGCAGGGTTCCCCAAAAAGATAAAATATTAGAAGATGTAAAGGAATAGGTGATTGAATATTGTACCAACCACTCTCATGTTTCTTCCAATAGAAGGGACACTATACAAAAAAGGGTGACGATGGTACAAAAATTTCACATCCAAAACATTTTATAGATACAACACAAAGTGAACTTTTTGAAGCATTCAAGCAAGAATTTTGAGAAGTGAAGATTTGTCAAAGGATGTTTGAGAGATTATGACCAAGTTTTGTACATATAAATAAGGTACATGAGACTTATTCTTGTCGAAATCATGTTGAATTTCATCTACACCTATAGTCATATAAAAAATCTATTATAGTAATTAGTCCAAATATAGTCATCCCTTGAAGTACAACACAATTTGTAAAGTCTCTTCTATGTGAAAAATTAGAAGATTCAGATAAATTGAAAGTGTAGTGTATGAAAAATATATGTAATGATTGTGTAAATTTGAAGAATCTTTTACAGGTTGAAAATATTGATCATTCAATGCAAGTTATGTGGAAGATATTTGAATATGAGAAATACTCAACAGAGTCACAAATTGAGACTAGAAAAATTGTTCTCAAAGAGAGTGAGTTGTCTTACAATGAGTTTATGGACAAATTTTGCAATATGATATATCCACATATTCAACATTTTCATGGTGCTAGATGGAAAGCTAAGAAATTTCGTGACTCAATGAATTTCTTTCCAGTGGGTTGTATTATCTCTATTGTTGATTTCTTTGAGAACTATATATTTAGTCCTCGAACTGAGATTCAAAGTCAATATTATCATTCAAATCAAGTTGCAATATTTGTACAAGTTTGTTATAGGCATGCTGAAGAACATGTTGATGGTGTACAAAGTAGCAAAGATGAACGAATTATCATCAAAGAGGTCCACTTTTATAGATTTGTTATGATACAGGTCATGATAGAAGCAATGAGGCCCATTGTTTTGCAATGTTTTTTGAAGGCTTGAGACGACATCAAATAGATGCTTCACAACATTGGATATTTTGATGGATGTGTTGGTAAGTTTTGATTTAATTTTTTTAAAGATTATATATTTATTTTTTTAGTTAACTTGTTTAGACTTATATGTTGTACACATATAGTTTATTTTTACTATCTTGGTTTTAAATGAAATTGGTTGTAACGTCACGAGACAATTTAAGTCTAAAAAAAATTTTAATTAGTTAATCCAACAACATATTAGATGTGACATAAAATTTTTATGGAATTTCTATGAGAGTGGGCATGGAAAAGGAGAGCGTGATGGAGCTAGAGAATTTGTGAAGCGTGCACTTCACCGGTTACACGAACTTGCAGGTAACACCATATGGATTTTTAGAAAAAATCTAATTATGTTTTTTGAGATTGTCTTTTCCTTTCAACTACAAAACCTATTAACCTGAAATTTCACCAACATGAACTTGCATGTAATGCCATAAGGAATGCAAATGAAATTGTTGAATGGTGAAAAATTCATTTTGCTACCCATGACTCAATATACAACACACGATATTTTTGGGAAAGTAAAGGTACATAAATGATTTTTTTTTTGAATTTCAATGTGTACATGAATTGAATTTTCAATTAAATATACACTTTAATTGGATGTTTGAGATTTAAAGATATTTCTCAATCAACTCTTACTAATTTTCAAACAATTAGTGGTATTAGAAGTTTACATCAAATCATGACAGTATGACATAGTAGGCCTCTAGTAATTCAAGTGAGAGAAAAATTATGTTTTTGTGTTGATTGCATTGAGAACAATGAAAATTATACTCTACAATGCGAGAATATTAGAGCTGGGTATGTTTCACAATGGGAAATAAAATAATTAGTGGCCACATCGAACCCTTTTGAAGATAATGACATTTTAGATATCTATGATCCTTTGTATTTAGTTGATTACGAACGTGTATCATATTTAGTTGTTACAAGTAAATTTTAAATTTTAAATTGAATTTTAACTTACAATTGATTTATATTCTACCTAAGTTGACCATGGTTTACTACATGGTGTGTACAAGAGATATTTTTGTTGTTCTAGTAGATCTTGACAATATAGAAGGTGTAGATTACTATCTACTAAGATGTATGCAACCAAAATGCAAATTGTCAAAATCAATGATAGATGGTGATGGAAAAGAGTATCCTACTAGATCAGTGGTTGTTGAAGTCACATACTATCAAAAATTAAAGATATATACATATGGCATTATATTTATTGATTATATGCTAGATCAAAAGGTTTTACATTATAGTCATTTAGTTATAGCAACAAGAATACATATTGAAACTTTACCAAAAAGAGGGTGTGCCAAAAAAAGGTGGATGTTTCCTATTCAATACCATGAAAAGATTTAGAGATAATAAAAGATAGAGAGGATTTAGATATATGTACCATGAACTTGAAGATATTTTTGTACATATATATTTTATATGACAATATATACATGTAACATTTGGACTTAAATTTGAAAATATTTTTATTTTATATTGAATTCAAATAATTTAATTCAATGTGGTGATCTAAATTTGGATTTTTTGTTGTATTAGATGGATATTTTCAGGCTTCATCAGGTTTAGATAGGTCAATATGTCATATTGTTATATATATAATTAGATAGACATTGAATGAATTAGTAGCCCATGAAGCTTTCTTTTTTGTGATCTTATTTGCCTATAAATATTTCTTAAGGTGACCTTATTTGTAGTAATTATGTTCAATGAAGAAGTCATGCTTAAAAATTATTTCATCAAATGTTAATATAGATCCATTAAAATTTGTAGGTTTTAATTTTATTAGAAGTTTCTATAGCACTAGCTAAACTAGGTACAATGATTAAAAAAAATATGAAATCAATAAAGAGTGTGTTAAAACTATTTAAGGTTTGTAGAGAAGAAGTGTGAATACTTCACTTTTTTACTTATGAGTTTAACCTCATTTTTGTGGATATCTTTGGTGCATAATTATAACACATAATTTTGATCTTAATTTTGATGATATAAAAAACACTATATTTGAGAACACTCTTGACTTAATTCCTAAAACCCTTCCCTTCCTTCATTGTATTGTGAATCACAAACACATACTTGTTAGCATCGAAATGAAAGTAACATCATAGTCAATCAATAAAGTCACATTTATTATGAAGTTCACTAATATCACAGTTTCTCATCCATAATATTCATCAAATTTATTTTTTATTAGAATCTATTGGCATCACACATTTTTTTTATTTGAAATTTATAATATTTAGCAAGATCATCTCATCAAAATACCATTTTCATCACTTATCTCTTTATTATTCTTGTTAATTAAACCTAGGATCCTAAATCAAGGTAATAAGTATTGGAAAAATATTTGTCACTACGTTTTTATATAGAAACCAACATGGCTCTCCTAATGGGAAAAGCCAAGTATTTAAAATAATTAAAAATAATCAATGAATGCATTATTTTTCCCTATATTTTAGTGGGATTGCTCCCTCATAATATAGGGGAAATTTATTCATTTTCATATGTAATTTTAACTAAAAAGTATAATGCAACACAAAAATGGGAAAAGTTTCTAAAGAATTTAGTCTTCTTTGTAGAAATTGTGGACAATGGAAATGTAGTGTAACTAAAAAGGGGAATGAAGGAAGAGGGATCCAATTTCACAATGTTCACACTCAAGAAGAAATCCTTGAGATTCTAATGCAAAGGAGATTGAAATCTATCAAAGGGGTTTGTCCTTAAGGCTAGAAGTTGATAAAGAAGATTGACTACTAATGCAAAGCTAAGAAAATGCAAAATGTTTGAAAACATGTTGTGATATATGCAAAATGACCTAGAAATGCAAACAAACTGTAATAGAAGCTTATGAGATTTACGACACGTGCACTTGGAAATAGGAGAAGGATGAAATGGAGATTTGGAATCCTATAAAAGTCACTGTTGAAGCCAACTGGGACTCATACACCAAGCTGATTGACTTTAAAGTCCAGTTTTGAAATGATTCTATTAGAACAAGTTTCAGACAACTAGGTACTCAAAACTGCAAAATCTATGTTTTGGGCTTGGCAGTGGGACTCATACACCATTGATGGCGTATCAGTCCACTTCAGGATTTTAGGAAATTTAAAAGTGGAATTTGTAGCTCTCAGTCTGCACTTCTGTTCCTAACAAGTTTCTGGATTTGAAACTGTAGAATTTGACCTGTAGGTGTTCTCCAAGCTTCTTTTAAGGTTTTGACAACCTTGAATGACTTTGAAAATTTGTTGAAAACTTTTCCAATCTTTCTCTTTGGAAAATCTACATATTAGACATGCAAAAAACTTGCAAAGAGAGGGAAAAATTGTTGAGGGTTAGTGAATAGGGGTTTTCCTTGGTCAAAATCTAGTTTGGTAATTAAACCCTTAAAGAATTAAATGAAATGAAATATGGAAAGAGAATGACAAATGAAAAA